>QZGG01000272.1:0-186603 GCA_006409495.1 Sedum album
ATGATGCAGGGGTTACATGATAAAGTTTAGTATCAAAAGAAATAGAAAGTTCACTTATCCATATTGATGATCCTCAGCAAGCCTGGTTGGACTTCTAGTGCAGATATGGTGGTTCAAACGGAACAAAGATATTTTTCTTACATGAGTAAATTGTTGCACTAACACAAGGAGACATGTTAGTTTGAAGTTACTACGCAATATTGATAAGTCTTTGGGGAGATGAGGACCCTATATAATCTAGGACCTGCTTGTAAATCAATGAGGTACATGGAAAACAAGAAATCTATGGACAAAATTATGAAGTCCCTTATGAGACTCAATGAGGCACATTTTCACATAATGTCGCAGATACGTTCACTAGATTCACTACCAAGTATCGACAAAATTTACTCAACGGTAGTGCAAGAACAAATACAAAGAGGCATTGGTAGATCTACACACCCTGAAACTTCTACTATGCATATCTCACAACAGTCATCTAATGCACATAACTAGTTTAGCTACCAAGGAAGCAAAAAATGAGGGAAGAATCAAGGGTTATTCAAGTAGAAAAACAACAAAAATAAGAAGAACTCTAACCCGTTACATAACTATTGAAAAGTGTAAAAAAGGCCACACCAAGAAGTTCTTTTACAAGCTCATTGGCTATCCTATTGGACATCACCTTCATAAATCAGGTAACAAAAGTAATGACGTAGTGTCAATAACAGTATTACTGATAATCCATCTACATGATAGACTGAAAAAAGCAAGACACACAAGTTGACAATACTTCCTAACTTCTATCACAACAGTCATCAATAAAAATGAGTCAAGAGCATCTTAACTAACTCATGGCTTTTCTTAGTACTTCCAACAGTGATAATAATCACATGGCAGGTATCACTTGCCTAACTTCTATTACAATGAGCAAGTATGACTAGATTATTGATAGCGGGGCTATATACCATATTAATCTTCATGAAGAGTTATTAACAAATATTAGAAAAATGTTATCGCAAAAGTTATTTTCTAGATGGTTCTTCAATTATTAACGCAAATTGGTTGTTGCGCCTTAATAAAAGATAGTCCTAAATAATGTCCTGCTAGCTAGTTCCCTTCATCAAAAACAACTTGATCAATGTTTCACAACTCACTTTTGGCCTAAAATTGGATGTAAAGTTGACTAACCTGAGCTGTTGTATTCATGACCAAATGACGCGCAATTTTAGTGGTGTATTCATGGACCACTTATCCTAATCACGCAAGTCAAATAATATTTATAACTTAGGTTACCTGGGTCGAACACAAAGGAAGAGGTGGTAGATCGAGATTAGAATTACCAAATTTACTTAAATAAAAGGTTTAGGGGATTTTTGATTGATGGTTTGGTTTAACAAGGAAATAAAAGTGTGATTAAGGATTTTACTTCACCCCTATGACTGGTAAAACAAACATTAAATTTCACATGCAAATTCCATTTGGTTAGATTTCTTAAGGTTGCGCACCATATTCCAAGTTCATCTCTCGATCCTTCCATGGAATGTGATTGATGCGCTAAAAGGGATTGGTTCTCAACATCTGGTCTATTGAATCTTGTGGAATTGAAGCAGCTCAACCTCAAACTTTCGGTACATTGGGTGACAAATAGAACTCAACTCAAACCTTACCTATCGTCAAGAGTAATTTTCATTGTCGCACAAACTCTCAAAACAACTTGAAATAAGTCCAAATATCCAAGAATCAGTCGTCATAAAACCATAGAAGTTTCAATCATTTAGACGCACTACATGACGAAATATTACGAAACGCTATATTTGATAGGGATATGATCACAAGAAAGGCGATAAAGGACGAAACGCCATACATGATGAAAACTTACGAAACGTTAGATTTGATAGGGATAGGATCACAAGAAGGACGAAACGCTATACATGGCAAAAATTACGAAACGCTTTATTTCATTCACAAATATTTTTATGAAATCTTTCTTTAAATTTAATTAGTTAATTTAACCCCACCCTCTTTATGTAAAAACAAGCGTGCAGTCTTTATACAAGTTCCTAAAATTAATCATTAAATAAATTGGTAGATAATTAAGGTTTAAATTAGAATCACTTTTCCACTTCTGTCTTTTCAGTTAAAATGTGGTGCAAAAGCTTACAATATATGTATATAGTGTTTTACTTTTCAAGCGGGAATCCGAACAGAAGAAATTTATCTGGATAATGAAGGACAACTCTAACATTAGCATCTCAGATGATGACGCGATGAAAGCGACGCGAGGACCATGCTATATGGCAAAGATGTTAAAAAGGTGATGAAGGAAGAAAAATTAAAAGTAGAGTTTTAACAAAGATGGCAGGATAAGAGTGAATGGGTTAAATTGGGAAGCAACATTGGTGTTGTATCACGCAACCGAGTATCCATTGATTACAAAAAGTGAAAAGTTGTCCCAAAAGAACTTAAGGACACTGTATGGAAGGATCTTTGTGTATGTAACATATCTCTCAATTTTTCAGATTGTTGTTTAATATATACATATCATAATATTTTTTCATTTTTTCAGGCCATTTTTGACAGTTGTGAGACACACAAAAGCTCTGAGATGCTTGCTGCCTCGACCATGTGGAGGAATTTTTGAATTCAGCTTTCATCAAACTACCTGAAGGGGAATAAACCAATGTGACATGTATAAATTCATCACACCTGGATCATGGGTTGCATTTGCTGCACATAGAAGCATTTAAGAGTTCGGTGAAAAGAGTGAAAAAGCAATTTCTTTTGCCAAGTCCAATAAATACCATAACACTTTGTCTCGTGACGGATACACAAAAGTATATGAAAAGTTGAGCTGAGAAGATTGCCGCTATGGTCACAGCTGGTAAAAATTGAGAAGGGGAAGTGGAGTTTATCAAAGTAAAGAGGCAAGAAGCATGGAAAAGAGGTAAAAAAGGAAGCGTACAGGTTGTTGAAAAAATTGTACAAAATATTATATATTGAAAGTTACATATATTTGTTTTGATTGGTGAAGTCTAATTATTTGTTTGGTAAATGACAGGATGAGTTATCGCGTGGTACATCCAATGGAGTATTTATTCCCCAAGGACGTAATGACATATTAACCAAAGCAATTGGAAAAGACAAGTATCCTAACAGGACGCGAGGAAAGGGGATGTTTATGGGTTGGAAGAAGAGTTTTTCAAATTCCTCGTCTCCCGGAGTTAGTAAATTGCCCTATTCACATGTTGATGTCCGAAATCAAACATCCCTTGTTGACCCCTCTGCTACAATACCACATATTTTAACTATCTCATTTAGCATATTTTATATTATTTAGTGAACATAAACAGATTTTTTGGAAGCATGATGTCACGGATAAGTGTCAAGTTTGTGTTATTCATCATGGAGGAAGGAAATCGAATTCATGTAGCATTAGGTCGCGCGTTGTCGGGACGTGTGGTAGAATTTAATACCCTAACAAATGAGTCGTTGAAAATAGTTATTAACATGACAATTGAGGGAGACTGTTTTCTACCAATACCAAGTGAGGGTTTAGACAGTCTCTGATGCGCATAAGAAATTTGTCGGTTGGCTATCATCATTGGTGGATTGTAACTATAAGGTATAATTTAATTCATTTAGTTTCACTGATAACTATTTTAACATCATACTAATGTTTATTTTTTTCCTAGTTATACGATGAAACTAAATTTCGATTCGTGAAAAAGGCTGATGATGATAATAATCCTTTTCTGATTGCGTTGCCGTTGTCGTGTCATTTTTTATATGATGAAGTTTAGAAGTTAAAAGACGAATATATTGATTTTTATATATCAATTGAGGTATTTGGAAAAGATTGTTATGCCTCATTGTATGTTGATGCAGTAAAGAACTTGTTGGAATTTAAAGAATTGAATAATGAATGCGTCGAAACATATATAAGGTATCCCTAACTTATCTTCTTATATAGTTTAAATTTTACATGTGACTAACTCAGAATTCATTATATCTAGTTTTGCACACAAAGCATACGAAATTTCCTAATACCTTTGGATATTTATGACCATCCCTCAGGCATCCTACATAATCGATGTGTTGCACGCAAGATTAAGGATGGTGGACAAAGACACAAATATTTGTTACTTTCTCCTTTATGCAGAACATGTAAAGTAAGTTAATTGACATTCTTGTCCAATCTATTTTTTTAATCATTTTAAATTTTTGACCATATTCTTGCACGTCAAATATTTCTAGCAAAACTTGGATCCATGGAGTTCTTTGAGCAAAATAAAAAGTTGTGCACTAGCTTGATCCATCAGGGAGAAGTCCATCAAGCAATGCTAAACGTCTAATTGAGCAATAAGTGTCTTATTATGATTATCTAATTACTTTCACTTTTTAATTAATATATATCTTGTTGATTTGTGAAGAGGTTTGAACATAATGATGCATCTGGTTTTGGATCCACTCACATTTGTTGGAAAATTGTAGAGGTTTTGTTTTGATAACTTTTAAACTTTACTTATACAATAAAAATAAAATTGGAAGCAACTAATTAAATTTGAGGTTTTCACTGAATTTTAGATGTAATCTAGTATTTTTATGTTGAGTGATGCATTATTATTGATGCCCTTGCATTGGCCAACTAAATAGCATTCTTTAAAGTTGCTCTCTTCATTTAACAAATAATATGTTTTGTTTAATAAAAAGCTTTATAAAAAAGCGTTTTACTGAGCGCTTCATTTTTTATAATAACAATAAAGAGCGAAAAGCGATGTCTATTTTAGACATGATAGAGAGTGTTTATGAAGAATCGATGTCTTTTGATATTACATTATACAGCATTTTGTAGAGACTACTATCTTTGAGTTCCCATTTCGAAAGCAGTTTTATAAACACTGTCTTTTGACAAAACAATAGAGAGCGCTTTACCAGACGCGATGTCTGTGATCTTTATAATAAAGAGCGTTTCCAATGAAATGCTGTCTTTTGGTACAAATTTTGATAACGTTTTAATAAGCGTTTTATTTTGAATAAACCATACAGAGCGTTTTATAAACACTATCTTTGACAACACAATAGAGAGCGCTTTGCCAGATGCGTTGTCTATGATATGAGTAATAAAGAGCGTTTTGAAAGAACCGTTGTCTTATTGTGTACAAATTTTGATAGCGTTTATATAAGGCTTTGTTTTGAGTAAATCATACAGAGCACTTTTGTATAAAGCGCTATCTATAATAAGAATTTTAAAGAGCATTTTTTTACTGTGATTTATGGTCCCCTTTTAAGCACGCTTTTATAAGCGCTTTTATTTTTATAAGCGCAATACAAAGCTCTTCTATGAAAATGCTATCTATTTCGTGATTTCTAAGAGCGTTTTCCTAAACACGCTGTCTATCTTTCCATTTAGATAGCGGTTTAATAAGCGCTCTTTATAGCATTAAAATAGACATCCTTTCGAAAACCACTTTCCTTTCTTACAAGAAAGGAAAGTGGGGGATATTACATTATGTTTGTACACTATTAGGCCTTCTAATTTAGTTAGGATTTTATTTGATTTAAGTGTTTCATGCTGCATTATATAAAATTTGTTTTCATTATTCTGTGATTCATGATTTTTATGTTGAGTAAAAATTAGTGTCTTCTTATCTGTCATGTTTTTTGATATTTCTTTTGAAAACAACATTCAATTGTCATGTTTTTCACTTTTTCTTTATTCTGCGGAACCAACGAATTAATTCACACTTATTGCTTATCAATATGACCAAACTAAAACACTTATAACTCTTTGTTAAAAGTCTTTGAATGATAAAGCCTACTCACTCTTTGTTAAAAGTCTTTGAATGATAAAGCCTACTCACTCTTTGTTAAAAGTCTTTGAATGATAAAGCCTACTTACATTACCAAAATTGGTTCTCGCTCAAGACTCATAATGTCCGGCAAGCTTCGTAAGGCCATCCTTCCCTTGATATAGATACCACCTTTACAAGTGTTACTCTTCGAAAGTATCAAATTCATGGAATGTATTTCTAAAATATTTCTAAAGTATCACATGAGCTTGAGGAAAGAGCTGCCTCCAAATATTATTTGAAAAGTTATGAGGATCCAAAGAGATGTATAGGTTTGTTATACCTTCGAGAGTATATGGTTTTAATTTCTCATTCTGCTAGATGGAATGTGGATTCGCTACGCTAGAAATACACTTAACGGACAAATATTGAAGAAGTCGTGTAAGAAATAGTCACGTAAAAGATATTATATGACTTACAAATTTTGTCAGTCACTCAGCAAACTTTTTGTGACTAAAGGTAACTGACAAACCTAAGTTAGTCACCGTGAACCTCTAACATGACAAATAATAAATCGACAAACTTAAGTTGGTCACCTTGAACAGCAAACGTGACAAATAATAAAGTGACAAACTTAAGTTAGTCACCTTGAACATCAAATGTGACAAATAATGAAACGAAAATCCATACTTTGTCTCTTTAGTATATTTTTTAAATTTTCTAATACGCTTTATGATAAGTGTGCAAATTCGCAAGTATTTGTACACTTCTTATGCTTGATTCTTGCTAGTTTTCGATTATTTTGTGAAGAATTTGATACTCTTTTGTGTTTTATGTAGATTTTATTCAAACTTTATCAAAGAGAGTACAAAGCACAAAATGGAGCAAAATGGATGAAAATTCAAGTCAAGTGCCCAAGAGGAGATTCTACTCTCCCGAGCAAACCTCAAGCCCAACCGAGCAAGTCCCAGAAGGTGGCGAGCAGATCAAGTCAGCCGAGGAATCTGAGCCAAAGTGACCAGAGATCACCTCGGCCGAGCAGAAAATTCCATGTAAATGTTGCTCGGCCGACCAAGTATGCAAACCCTCCTCGGATGCTGCACAAGATGATCTCCTCGATCCATGAAAGTTCTGCTCGGCCGACCAGAGCAGGGGATTACACCTGAAGGATCAACGCAAAGCTGCTCGTCGAGACAATTCTGCTCGGCCCAGGAGTCATCAAGGATTGATACAAGAGTGCTCAGTGATTTTCCTCGGCCGAGAATTTGCTCGGGCTGACAAGCAACATGCCGAGCACAAGTTGGTCAGCCGAGGACCAAACCGCGCCACATTCAAACCTGCTCGGCCAGAGGAGATTCAAGTCGGCCGAGCAGATTTTCCCCAATTATCTTGCTCGGCCGAGGTCATTTTTGCTAGGGAGAGGACCACCGAGTATATAAACTTTTTGATCATTTCAAACTCGGGGCCTTGACTTCGGAACTCGACTCAAACCCTAGAATTTCGATTTTTGAAGATCAAGTGCTTTTGTGGAATTGAAGACTTTGGAGTGAAGATCAAGCATCAACATCTCCCATACTACTCTAGTTTGCAATTAATTTCATGTTTTCATACATTTCAATTGTTGTTTCCTTCTTAGTTAGTATGAGTAGTGAGTAGTGATTGGTTAGGGATCCTATGGATCCCTAGGTTGCATGCATGTATTTGGATGATGATTAATTTGTTATGCAATGAATTTTGATGTGAATTTTGTGCATTGGCTACATCTATTAAATGTTGCACATTAAGTGTTTGTTAAAATGCTTAAGTGTAATTAATTGAACCTAATCAATGATATATGCAATGAAAGTTGATATTAAGTTGATTAGATAGCCTTGCATGAATAATCTACCTTGATCTTGACATGAAAGTGTAGGATTGAGTTAGATGACTAGTTTACTTGACCTAGGTGATGTTAACTCTTCCAATAGATTGAAAGATTGAGGGAGAGTGCATTACCTAAGGGAGTGCCAATAGATTGAAAGATTGAGGCCTCCATATAGATGAACCTCTTAGTCCTAAGGATGGAATGAAAGTTGAACTTAGGATTAATGTTCATAAATAAACTAGTCTAATCAAGTTCTATTCATTAAATGTTGCATGATTGATTGTCATCTCCTTATATGCTAAAGCCTAGGGACCATAGATCCTTAATCCTTTTAGTTTGCATATTAATCTTTTGAAAATATCACAATCTCTTACCAATTCCCCCAAACTTTTATGTTAGGCAAATCATTAAGTAGTTAAAACTAGTTGATCAATTCTAACTCATCTCTACAGATTCGACTCTAGGTTTCCTAGATTTACAAATTTTGTTTGCCGTTTAGGACATAAATCTCCAGTCTATTACACACGTCACTTTGTTGTGCTGCTTACACAGTAATAATTTGCGTCTTTAATGTATATGCATTTGAATTAATATGATTAGTACATGAACATGTGATGGTAAATAAGTAAAGATGTTCAATATTATGGTGTAAATATCACAAACGTCGCGGCCAATTAGTATATTGTATTGGTGAGCATGGATGATCCAAGATGGTGTGAATATCTGACAGCGCGTTCTTGTGCACTGCAAATCTAAATTTATAAACCTACTAAAAGCTAGTGTAGCAGTAAGTAGGGTCGAACCCAAGGAAAAGTAATCTAGTATCGGAGTTAATCTACTAACTATTCCTACTCCTATCAGGGGGTTTGACTACTGAATGAGAAATCACAGTTCAGGGAATCTCGTTGCAACTAGTAATCACAGACCAGACACGTTTCAAACTATTAAATTATAATTGTTCTAATCAGATAGTCCCGCTAGGGTAGTTACCTAATTCTAGTTCTATCTTCTATTACCCACTAGAGTCTCCAGAAGATGTAACAATTACCTAATCAGACTAACACAATAGCTCTACCGCTAGGCTTTACTATTATGACAATTAACCTAGATATCATGCAATTGCTATAAACCTAAGTTTACCGCTAGGCTGATTTAGGAAAATAACAATACATGCAATTATAACAAGGAACAGAATTCAATAGATTAAAACTTGCAATTCGATGATCTCATACAATGTTGCAACTCAATTCCCCAAACTGTAGAGAAATTTAGCTACTCATAGAAAACTTCGTAACAAAACACAAGACTGAAATTGAGTTCGAAGAGTTATCGTTTTTGAAGACTAAGGCTGAAGCTTGATTGCAATTCTCTACTCTCAGCTCTGGAATTTCGCCCTCCAAAAGATGCTCTCGATTAGGATTGAAACCCTATTCAAAAAGCTGCTGATTTTTTGAACTGGGCCGCCGAGCTGACCGCGGACCCTTCATGGATTTCATCCGCGGACCCTTAAGCATTTGCATAAATTCAATAACGTCCGCGGCTGTAAATGTTGTACCGTCCGCGGCTGACGTCAGCATGACGTCATCCAGTCTGCATTCGCTTCTTCCTTCGTCCTCGTGCACCGAATCCGTCTAGATAAGCGTGTAAAATCTCCATTGCACTCCAAATATGCCTGAAACGCAAAACACTACGAAAAGGTAATATTTCACAAATAAAGCACATAAAAACAATGGAAATAAGACAATGATGGATCGTATAAATACGCTCCATCAATATCATTTACAAATGGATGTGTCTGGTACGCTGTTGATAGCATGTTGCACCATTTACCATGGACGATTTAAGATTATAATTTGAAAAACTAAAGTTGAGGGTGAAATAAATAAAGATTAATACAATATGATATGAAATGTTGATATGTAACACGGAGATTATATCATGTGCGGTGTATATTGTAAAAAATTGTTTACTACTTTTATGACTAATATTGAATAAGTTAGTCACATAAAATCTGAAAACTTCAAGCGGGATCAGAAAATTTTATGCGAGATCTGAAAATTTTAGACGAAATCTTAAATTTTACACAGCATTTCATATACGAGAAAAATTAGATTGCAACCTAAAGATGAATTTCATTATCTCCACATGGCTGCAACCTTCCATTAACCTCATACGTGTTCAATCTTTCTTTTATCTCATAGAGAAAAAAAATCACCAGTAGCAAAGCCTTGTTAAAGATGCATCTTGTGAAACAATAAAACTCAAGCACTTGCTGGAGGTGGATTCCATGTGCAATGGAGTTGCCCACAAGTGAAATCGATGCCCACCGCTCGGAGAAAAAGGTAAACCAAATTTGGAGATTGATTTTGTTTAAATCGGACGAAATCCTAACTTTAGCTAAAAGCTAGTTTGATATTCTTAAACTGATCGATTTAGGCCGAGGATAGCAAGCAGGAGGTACTCAAGCTGAGATAAGGAAGCAAAAAACAGTTTTGATGGTAAAGTTATGACGTCCTTCGGAGGGGTTTCTACGGAAAAGTTGGCTTTTAGACACTATAATGTCTCTCTTTGTTTACTTTATGGTTCTCTATTACGCACTTTTGGTTTCCGTAGTGCACTTGAAGGAGCGTCGAAAGAAGCTAACAAAATGTTCAGTTTCGAAGGAAGCTAACAAGTGCTTCACCAACCACTACATCAATGAATTGGCCACATTTCAAAAGCTACACTTCATGTGTCGTTGTTAGATTTGGCTTGAACTTTGTATTTGTAGTTTGGAAATGAAACAAGTTTAAGTTTCTTAATTGTTGATAAGGTTTTGGTCTTTTTTAATTTTTGTAAGTCTACCCATTTTGAAATGACATTTGAAGAACATTACCCAGTTTAAGAAACAAATGATAATTATGTCTCCTAAAATGACAGTCATATCCAACTCATACTTATGCTACAACTTCATATTATGTCGCAAACAATGCAGAATATATACGACTAACGTACTTTGAATTAAACATATAAAAGTTACATGACGGGTCACGACTTACCTTACACGACAAACTGCGAGTCATATAAGTTTCAATGCGACTAATATCGATCATAGTTTCAATGAGTCATATAAAGTTCTGTCGCGTAAGAATATTTCTGGCGTAGTGATTTTGGGCAGTTGAATATTGTTAGCAAAGCTTGACAAGGGTTGAAGTTTTTACGTCAATCTTGTTTTAGATGGTTACATTGTTAGAGTTTCACCAATTATAGTAACGTGTTCCATGATGGAATGATGATTAAGCCAGCAACATAAGTATCAAAATAGCATATCCACAGTTAAATAGAAATGTCTCCAAAACTGAAACCAACTCTTATAAATATCACCTTATATTTTCATCAACTCAACCTCAAATTCAGTCCATAACACAAGCATCATTATGGATCAAACAAGGCTTACACTAACTCTAACACTCTTCCTGCTTGTTTCTCCAAAGATACTATCCGTCCAGGATGGTCCACGATACCTTCTAGATGCTCATAATGCGGCTCGAGCTGAGCTAGCCTTGCCCCCATTGAAATGGGACAGAAGGGTTACACGATACGCACGACGTTATGCTAATATCCGACGCTCTGACTGTGGGCTGATACACTCGGTTGGATCATCTTATGGTGAAAACATTGCAATGTCCACGGGAGATTTATCAGGAGCTGATGCTGTGGAGTTATGGCTAGGAGAAAAGCCTAACTATAACGTAGGATCGAATTCTTGTGTCGGGGGAGAATGCCTTCATTATACTCAGATCGTTTGGGCTAATTCCACTCGTTTGGGTTGCGCTAAGGTCAGGTGTGACAATGGAGGGATTTTTATCACATGTAATTATGATCCTCCGGGAAATATTATTGGTTGGAGACCATTTGAATTGAAAGCCAATATTACAACAGCTCCACCCCAAAATAACTAAAATTTTCCTTAGCTATATGTATTTGGTGTAACATTAACCTTTAAAGAGCACCAAAGTGACAGTTCTTGGATCATTTTTTCTCCATGTTTGTGTAAACAAATAAGTTCATTCGATAAATCTCTCGCCCCTTTTTTATATTTGGGATATGGTTCAAGAAGAATATTATGTTTAGTCGGATTGTGTGACATCATTTTAACCGTTGATTTTTATCAGTTTAACAGACGAGATTTAAACAAAAAATAAGTATCAAATATAATTCTCCGTGTTTTTCGAAAAACCAACCGCCCTTTATAATTAAAACTCAACATTATTCTCAACCGTCAAAACAACTGTTCAAATTTTGTCCTCTTATCTTATAAAAAATTATCGTCACCCTTGATCTTATCCATTTATATTTGGTGCAACATTTACGTTTCTATTTATTATTTAGAGAAGCCAGTAAAATGAACAAATAACAATTTATATAATATATTTTTACGAATGCGATTAAATGGCATTCATTGATATATTAAGTTTTAAAGGACATAAATATATTTAAGACCGTGAGTCACTATTTTGATCGCTGGTTATCAGTATTAGAATGGAAGGAATTCAGTTATGAATAAAATCGTCAAACTCAAACGTTAGAGTTTTTGCAAATACAACAACTCGTTTAATAAAAATCAACTCTATTATCAACCGCCGAATTATCAAAATCAATGATTGAGATTAAGTTCTTATCTCTTACAAAATGTATTATTTCTCTGTTAGTAACCCTTTATTGATATTTCTGAAATAAAATTAAGGGTTTTTTGACGAAAATCACCATCTCAATAGATATTTTAACGAAACCACCCCTTCATTTATTGATTTACCTTTAATTTAGAAATCGTTGAATTATGACATCCCACCAGGCGTGACCTTGATGTAAATCAAAATTATCCAATATATTAATCATTAAACTTTAATTTGACTTCATACTTATTTAATTGAAGCATTGATCATCCAAAACACATAACACCCATTTTCATCCATCTCTACAACTTCAACAAATTGAAAACTTTTCTCAAAATTGAACTTTGATAATGTTCATTTAACTTTATTTTGAATTCATGGTGTTATTAGATTAGCTTGTCAAAATTGGATTTAAATCATGTTCAACTAAGTCAACGATCAATTTTTCGACAAAAGACGCTGGAACCAGCGATGGGGTGTCACGATTAAATGATTTTGAATTGAAGGGTGGTTATGTCAATAAAAATTGAAGGGGTGGTTTCTTTAAAATTGAGCTATATCGAGAGAGTGGTTTCGGCAAAAACCCAAAAAATTTAATGCTCAAACGGTATTGTTGTAATCTTATCATTATTTTATATTTGTTGTAAAATTAAGTGAAATATGGAAGAAAAGAACAAGACAAATGGTTAGGAGAATGAAGCAAGAAGAGAGCTTGTATTTCATTTCATCTTTTTGTTTTGATACATCAACATGTCTCTCATACAAGTCTATTTATACTACTACATGAGGCAAATGAAAAGACATATTATTCCTCCAAATAAATAAGAATAAAGAGTTATAATGGGAGAGTAATAGACTATTATGATCATAACAAATGACATAATAATCATGCATTTTATATCTCATTCAAGTCATCCATATTATTGATTTTATAACACTCCCCTTGGATGGCTTTTACACATGTGTTACCTCATTAAAAACCTTGTTAGGAAAAAACTCTTTGGGAAAACCCTATACAAGGAAAAGAGTATAACGTGTATGTATCTCCCCCTCATTTTGACATCTTTAAAATATCTAGCAAAGATCTCTGAACTTTCTCAGACCAATATTATTCACTAGTTTTTGAAAAGAGGTTGTGGGTAATGCTTTTGTGAATAAATCAGCTAGATTGTCACATGAACGAATCTGACATATCTCAATTTCTTTCTTATTTTGAAGTTCATGAGTAAAGAAAAATTTGGGAGAAATGTGTTTCGTTCTGTCCCCTTTTATATATCCACTCTTAATTTGAGCAATGCATGCAGCATTATCTTCATATATAATAGTTGGACTTTCTCTATCAACAGTAAGATCACATGATTCTCTTATATGATGGATTAAAGATCTTAACCATACACATTCACGACTAGCTTCATGAAGTGCTAATATTTCAAAATGATTTGAAGAAGTTGCCTTTAAAGTTTGTTTAGTAGAGCGCCAGGATATTGCGGTACCACCATAAGTAAATATGTATCCTGTTTGTGACCGCGCTTTGTGGGGATCAGATAAATATCCGGCATCGGCATACCCAAGTAATTCTGATTTTGAATCTTTTGAATATAATAATCCCATGTCATATGTTCCTCGAAGATATCTTAAAATCTGTTTAATACCCAATGTCTTTTTGTTGGAGATGAACTAAATCTTGCTAATAAATTAACCGAGAATGCGATGTCTGGTCTTGTACAATTAGCAAGATACATTAGTGCTCCAATTGCACTTAAATATGGAACTTCAGGACCAAGTATTTCTTCATTTTCTTCCCGAGGACGAAATGGATCTTTTGTCACATCTAGTAACGCACAACCATGGGAGTACTCACCGGATGAGATTTATCCATATTAAATCTTTTCAATATTTTTTCAATATATAATGATTGGTGAACAAATATTCCATCGGATAGATGTTCGATTTGGAGGCCAAGAAAAAATTTTGTCATACCTAAATCTTTCATTTCAAATTCTCTTTTCAAATACGCAATTGTATTGTGAACTTCATCAAGAGTTCCGATGATATTTAAATTGTCAACATAAACTGCAGTAATTGAGAATCCTGTTTTTATTCGTTTGATAAATACACAAGGACATATTGCGTTATTGATAAATCCTTCTTTCAATAGATATTCACTGAGACGATTATACCACATTCGACCAGACTGTTTTAATCCATATAATGATCTTTGAAGCTTAATTGAGTATATTTCTCTTGGTTTGGAACTATGCGCTTCGGGCAATTTTAATCCTTCCGGAATTTTCATGTATATGTCATTATCAAGTGACCCATACAAATATGCTGTCACGACATCCATTAGATTCATTTGGAGTCTTTCTAAAATTGCCAAACTGATCAAAAATCTAAATGTTGTACCATCCATCACTGGAGAATATGTTTCCTCATAATCAATGTCTGGTCTTTGTGAAAAGCCTTGGGCTACTAGTCGTGCTTTATATCGTACAATTTCATTTCTCTCATTACATTTGCTTACAAACACCCATTTATAACCGACAGGTTTTATATTTTTGGGCGTTAAAGCAATAGGCCCGAAGACTTGTCATTTTTCAAGGGATTTTAATTCTGCATGTATGGCACTTTCCCATTTAGGCCAGTCGTTTCTTTGTTGACATTCTTTGACCGACCTTGGCTCATAATCATCATTTTCATTTATAACATCAAGAGCCATTGCATATGCAAAAATATTGTCCACCACAACTGATTTTCTGTTCCATCTATTTCCGGTAATTACATAATTTATGATACTTCATAGTCATCATTTTCAGATGCTTCTTTGTTGTCATCTTTTTCAATTGTTTCATCATCATTTATAGATGAATTCTTATTTTTCACATCTATTTCATTTGGAACAGACACTGATGCACCATCGAACTCAGTATTACTTTTTCTTATTTTTCCTTCTCATGTTTTATTTTATCTCTCCCAAATGCGGGATATATTGTCTCATCAAATCGACAATCTGCAAATCGTGCTTTAAATAAGTCTTCCGTCAAAGGTTCTAAATATTTAATAATTGAGGGGGAATCAAATCCCACATATATTCCCAACCTTCTTTGAGGTCCCATTTTACTTCTATGTGGAGGAGATATTGGCACGTATACGGCACATCCAAAAACTTTTAAATGAGAGATATTTGGTACTTCTCCATTAACAAGTTGTAAAGGAGAATACTGATGATATGCACTTGGTCTTAAACGTATAAGGGATGCAGCATGTAAAATTGCATGTCCCCAAGCCGAATTATATTCATTTACGCTTTTAAAATCTTGAAAGCGCAAATGTAACCATTCAAAACGGGCTTTAGGTAGTATTACCGTTTCTTGATGATCAAACCTTTCTTTCAAATCATTCCAAAGACGTAAAGGGTCTTTGACAGTTAGATATTCAATTTTCAATCCCTCATGGATATGATGACGAAGAAAAATCATGGCTTTTGCCTTTTTCTGTTCAGATGCCTTATTACCTTCTCTGATGGTATCACCAAGTTCCATGGCACTCAAGTGGATTTCCGCATCAAGGATCCACGATAAATAATTGTTGTCGGAAATGTCAAGAGCATTGAACTCGAGTTTTGTAAGATTTGACATAATCAACTTTCTTTCTTTGAGCTTTTCGTGCTGATAATGTGTTGTAAAATTAAGTGAAATATGGAAGAAAAGAACCAAACAAATGGTTAGGAGAATGAAGCAAGAAGAGAGATTGTATTTCATTTCATCTTTTTGTTTTGATACATCAACATGTCTCTCATACAAGTCTATTTATACTACTACATGATGCAAATGAAAAGACATATTATTCCTCCAAATAAATAAGAATAAAGATGAGAGTTATAATGGGAGAGTAATAGACTATTATGATCATAACAAATGACATAATAATCATGCATTTTATATCTCATTCAAGTCATCCATATTATTGATTTTATAACAATATTTATTTTTATAAAATTTTTACAGCTATCTCTTACTTTAAACATTGCCCAAAGATAAGAGGCTTCTTTTTGAACTACCTATCCTACGTATAAAGATAGGAGGCTTCTTTTGAACTACCTATCCTGCCTATATAATATCATTTACTTTAATAATTTCGAATGAGCAAGGATCATGTGAAATCGACATCCTAGATGTAAAATAACACCTATTTCAAATCATTTGATTCAAACAAATGAATGATTATGATTTAAAATAAATTTGTAAATATAATTAATATTTAATCAGCAAAAATTATAATAAATATTCAAAAGGGCAAATTAGTCACAAAAGATTCACGAGATTTTGTCGGTTTCCTTGATATTAGGTAACAGACGACTTGAATTATCAAGGTGAATCAATCTCAATCTCGGAGCGCATTTAGTATCTTAATCAAAGTCGTCCGTCGTCCTTGATAGTTCACATTTATGATATAGAATTTATAAATGTTTGGTTCATAAACTAAATGTATATAAATTCAGAACCAACGTAAATTGAATCATGTAATATTAAATAATGAATCATATAATCTGAAAATTCAAAAATAATCTTGAACCAAACATATATAAATCCAGAAGCAATAGTGCAGCAATGCCCGAAAATGTCAAATCATTTTCTAATGGACTTACCTTGTGCAAACGAGTTTACTGAATCGTCAAAACTTAATTGTACAGTCCATTAAAATCTTCATACTCATCAAAAACATTTAATGTCATGATTTATTGTTAGATATATTTTTTTCACGAAAAAATAAATATAAATTCTACCAAACACTAATTCTGAACATATGAATTACAATGCATGATAACTTCAATAATATCAAAACTGCTATTTTAGAATCAGCACGGTAATTATGAATGAGATAATTTTGAAAAAATAATCTATTTAATTCTAAAATCAAAATTTATCAATCAGTTACCAATAATTAAAGATGAGATAATTATGATATATTTTAAATGAATCAATTATGAATTTACCCTTATAATTATTTAAAAATAATTTTTTGTGATTAAATCTGACCATTAGAATTGTATTAATCGACCGGTTAAGATTTTGTTTTATTTTATAACCTAACTAATGCGTTTCATTTGATCCATTGTCATTTCGAATATAATATTAACTAAGTATTATATCTACTCAACTGCTAATTTTCATGTATTATATTCTAGTTTCAGTGATCGGAGGCATGTGATTTATACCCGATATGTTTGGTTAGATAAAATCAATTTTTTGATTACACGGAATTTATCGATTTCAACTAAAAACTGTGAAGTCATTCATATAAGAAATGTATAGAGCGGTTGTCAATAATGTGAAGCTAATTTATATCTTGTGGGTCAGAGGATTTGAGCCAGTGGCCGCACGCCTTTAATTTACCTTACCTGCGTGTCCAAAATAATGTCCTGTTCATCCGACCGGACACATGCTGCATTGCTGTTTTCAGTTATTTATGGCACTTAGCTTTTATATCAAAATATCAAGTCTATTCATTTTTTTCACAAAGAAATAGTAATTGTTACTAAGATTTCCCAAACGAACTACGGATCACATTTCTCAGGAGTTACTGCCTTTGGGCACCCCTGCCGCATAGACAATTTTAGGTCCATCTTTTCATGCACAAATGGTGTTCTTGTAAAGAGAATAAAAATGAAATCCTGACCGGAATTAAACTAATCTCTATTATATATAAAGCGCCCTATGCAGTTCGAGTACTCTGCTTTTTTCCGAGCATTTAAGGTGATGCACTTTGTCTTCTGTCATGACGCATGTTTTCTTCTCCTTCGTCAGAAGTTGGTTTGCGAAGTTCCTCATGAAGAGTTCGATTTCATGTTCGACTCTTGGTGGTTGGGTGCCTTACGGCCAGCGCGAAAATTTGAATGAATGTACTATATCTAAAATGATGAAATGTCTTGTATGCAACTTGTAATAACACGATCAATATATATATATATATATATAGGGAATGTATTATGTGGATCCATCTATTTTGGTGGACTCATGAACCCCTCTTTCATTGTTGATTGTATTTTTTCAATGCACCAGATTACAACACGTCATTGCACTTGTCACATGCATTTCACGTGCAAACATGTGCAACTCAACATGTCTAATTATGTGTTAGCACAATTTGATGTATCGAAAAAATGCAGGATGCAAAAGGGCTTTATGAGTCCGCTAAAATATAGGGATTCACATGATAACGGTTCAGATCTGTTTGTATTTTATAACCTAAATGTGTTTTTCACCTGATTCCTTACTCTTCCTATATATATATGAAGCGGAAAAGCATGTATTGGGTCATAATTTATTGAAATATTATCCTTTTAATATCTATCCTTAAATTAACATAACGACAGCTACGTTTCAAACCAAATATAATTTGTTATTAAAGAAAACAACATTATTTAAAAGTTTAAAAATAATTAGTTTACTTGAGTTTATTTTAAACTGATATTTTATCAAGCATATGATTAATTATTAACTCTCACAGACCAATTATTTCAGCAGTGTCTCGCTTATTATCAAATAAAACTCAGATGTCGAATTTAGTAGCAACAACCACTAAAAAAGTAACAGGAAAAACAGTTAGATTCCTGTCGACATTTGATCTGAACCTGTAGATTGCATCAGATGTACCTGTACAAATAAAGACAAGTATACATATGACATTCTATTTTTACCACAATCAAAACAGCCTCAATCTGCATCTTAAATTTCTATAAATGCCACCTACATCTCCAAACATCAATTCACAAAGCAATGGAGCTCTTCAAAACATCAAGGCTCGCTTTAACTCTTGCTTTAATTTTCATAACCACTTCCAAGTCGGTCCGCGGCCAAGACTCGCCTCAGGATTTCCTAGACATCCACAATGCAGCAAGAGTGGAAGTGGGCGAGCAACCCTTAATGTGGGATGATCAAGTGGCTAGCTATGCTCAAAGCTATGCATATCAACGCGCATATGACTGTGGTTTGGTGCATTCAGGTGGCCCGTATGGGGAGAACATAGCAATGTCCACGGGTGATTTCTCAGCTGTAGGTGCAGTGGAAATGTGGGTTGCGGAAAGAAATCAATATGATCCTTACTCGAACAGATGTGTTGGGGGACAATGTCTGCATTATACACAAGTCGTCTGGAGTGGCTCTACAAGCTTAGGATGTGCTAAAGTGAGATGTAACGATGGCGGAACTTTTATAACATGCAACTATAATCCACCGGGAAACTATCAGGGCGAGAGACCATTCTGATGTGAATGGTTTTATTTTCTCAATTTCTGAATGTCATGTTTTTCGGCTTCCACTTTCAATCAAATGCCCAAAGGGATTGGTTTTTGTTAGATGTGGAGTTACTTGTCCAGACACTATGAATTTGGAAGGTAGGGTAATGCAAAGTGAAAATCAGATTCAGACTTAAAAATTCACAATCTTCAAATCTACTGAAGAACTAAACCTTAGTATCTCAGTTTTGGAAATTCTTTAAGTTTAGAAGATAGTGTAGACTAAAGACGACAAGATTTATACTGAAAAACCAGCTAACACCAGAAGAAATACTTGGGAGCTGGCGAGAGCTCACCTAAGGAAATTCACTATAAATCAAAAATACAAATCGTCCACAAGCAAGAATATAAACAAAACAATCAAGAAAATGTCTGGAAATGAAGCTTATACTATAAACGACAGTAAGGAACTCACTGTGGCGACAACAGTCGTTGGAGACTGGTCACAACCACCGGAACCTCAGCCAGAACTCAGAGTTCGAGTAGAGGCCTTCAACCAATGCACAACTACCCAAACTCTCTCACACTTCAATTAGTAAGTAGTCGGATTAGGTTTGACCAACGTTCGGTAATTTATCGATTTACCGAATTGATGTATCCTTTTATCAAAAGTTCGATAAAACGGTATATTTATCGATAGTAAAGAAGTAAAAAAGATCCCTAAATGGAATAGATTTTGCATTTCTCTAATTTACCACCTTACCAATTTTCCTGAATATCATTATATTTTTAGATAAATATGTTTAAAGCAAATAAAAATAAATTGAAATAATTAAAAAAAATTTGTATATATAATTTGGAAAATTTCGGTAAAACGGTAAATTGATTGAATTTATCAGTAAACCAAAATTTCTGTAAAAAGGTAAACGAAATAGAAAATTTGCATTCGCTAAAACGGTAAAATGGAAATTTATCGTTTGATCTACCTTGAGTCGGACAATGAATTTGTATTTCCAGACATTTCATGATTATATGTAGGGTTTTTATATGAGTAGTAGATGTTCGAATATTTTATTAAATATTCATTATCGGATAGTAATATGTACCGAATATTTGATAATTATTAAAGATAAATCTATCAATTTAAGTGATCAAATATTGGTTAAGATTTTGGTGTGATAATTATTGTCATGGGAATATCCTATGTAGATACCAAAGAGATAATTATCAATATCTTTGAGAGACGGATTTGATAATTATCTCGTTTATAGATGCTAGCGTACATCTGTAAATAGGATTATGGTCTCTGGTCTACGTAATGTTCTCAATGCTCTGTGACTCTCAGTAGTATATTGAATATGAACATCCGGCTAGGCTGGAAGCACCAACCCGCTGGACTATGTACACAATTCAGGTTTGTTGTTTCAGGTTTGTTTCAGGTTTATCATTTATTCATACGGAATCAGTTAGGATATTAAAGCTTCCGCATCAAGGTACGTATTATGTACAATTTATTTATTATGCTTAATCACCGATATTGCTGTTACAATCTTGGTTAGTCACGCCATTTCTGTTTCCGCTACACAACTCTAATATTTTAATTCTATCAAGTGGCATCAGTCGCCATCAGGATTGTAAGAATATATTCTCAATAATAACTTTGGTGACATTTTTATGTCAGTTGATGATGTTTGAAATTGTTGTTGTATTGTCATCTCATTTGAATTAGAGATGAGTACAACTTCAGTTAGCGTATATCACTGTTCGGTCGGAGTAAAGATTTTCCTTAATGAAACGATTGATATACGTTAAACTTTGGTTGATTATATATGTATTCGGAAGTGCATATATATATCAAATTTTGTGCAAATATTTCAAAAATTATGGATTGAATTTAAAGTAAGAGAATATTAAGGAAACATGCTCACTAATGGATGTCAAGTAAGTCGAGATCGCTTAAGATGATGCCCTACATGATTTGTTATAAATCTTAATTTGTCTACGTCAGCACTAGACGAATGAATTATAAGGCATTAATTAATTAATATGATTGAAGGTCATTGTCACATAAGAACTTCCGATTATGTTGTTACTTAAGTTATTGAGTGATTTTGACCTAATCATGTTTAGTTTACAACTTAGAATAATCAATGTGAAAGACCATTGAATTTGGATTTTTGTTTGTGAACATAAAGTACAGAGTGTAAGAATAATATAGAGCATTCGGTTCAAACTCCATTGTGGCGTCACTTAGGTTGACTAAGATTTTTTGAGAGACGTCTCAATTGATATCCGGATTCAGTGGAGTTTGTATTATGTCGGTCTATATTCTTTAAAGCTTTATGCATGCATTTATATCAAGTTCTGCAGAATAAGGTTGCAATATACACTCTGGAAAGTTCAGTTGATCTCGCAATGGGACCAGTTGGAAATAGGCATGTGCTTATCATATTGCTTATAATTTCCATGCTACACACCCATGATTGATCCATGTCATTTAGCTGTGTTAGCATACGTGACAAGCTCGGCCCAGTAACGAACTATGATTACGAAGGCTGCCTTGATCCTATGTTAGCAAGTTAATGGAAGATATTGTTCGGATCACACTTTTGAAATAATAGCAACTTGGTGCTCACTTTAGTTTTAAGGATATTCGATTGCATATTCGGATCCAATTGGAGACTGTTGGAATTTTTATTAAATATTCAAGAGGGAACGTAATATTTATCGAATATTTAATAATGCTATTATTAAAGATAAATCTATCAATTTAAGTGATCAAATATTGGTTAGATTTTGGTGTGATAATTACTGTCATGGGAATATATTGTGTAGATATCAAAGAGATAATTATGAATATCTTAGAGAGACAGATTTAATAATTATCTTGTTGTAGATGTTAATGTACATCTATAAATAGGGTTATGGTCCCTGGTCTACCGTAATGTTCTCTATGCTTTGTGACTCTCATTAGTGTATTGAATAAGGACATCCGGATAGGCTTGAAGCACCAACCCGATGTACTACATACACAAATTCGGTTTGTTGTTTTAGGATTTATTATTTATTCATACGAAATCAGTTAGTTTATTAAAGCTTCCGCATCAAGGTATGTATTATATATAGTTCTGTTCTTACGCTTAATCACCTATATGGCTATTACGATCCTAGTTAGTCACGCTATTTATGTTTCCGCTACACAACTATGATATTTTAATTTCTAACAGTAGACACATTTCCAAAGTTAACAGGTAATTGTAAATTTTCAATAACATTATTTGCATATCTTGAACTATGGAATCGTTAAACATACCTACCCCACCCAATTGGTGAGGTTGCATATCGTCAGAATTTACTTTCTTAGGACACATTTACTCTTCACTGGACATTGAAGTTTTTTTAATAAATTGTCGAGGAATGGCAATCCTCATTCTCAAATTAATTATTACCCCCCATTATCATATCTCGCAAAATCCCTATTATGTCCCCACCAGAAATCGAACATGGATTGGCTCAAGTGGTGCCATTTATGACGTTGTCTCTTCCAACTAAGCTAACCCTAATAGATTCCCATTTTAATTTCAATTAGTAATATTGGTCATCCCGAGTCCATCTTTTACTCAGTAATAATTTTAGGTTCAGTGTTGACGGATCTGATGTGGATAGGATCCTCTAAGCCCTTAACAGCTTGACTTCCTATTATGTTACCTATATTCTCAATTAAATTGAGAGATTTTTTTCAAAATAATTCCCCAAAAGACGCAGACATTACTATAATCACTTTACTCCTTTTAGTGGAACCAAAAGTTTATACCCATTTAATGAATCCTAATATATTCTTCTATAAACCATAACTTATTAATTTATGAACAATAACATATAATAACAAGTCGTTATGGCGGTTTTTAAAGTTCAAGTCGCTACACGCCAAGTTTCCTACGTTAAAGGCTTTAGTGTTTATTCAATATTTGGATTTAATATAATTTTATAAGCAAATAAGTTCTGTTATTGGATTTTAATTTAAAATTTTATAATGATATTTTATGTTTCACTTAAATATATACATAATCTAAAATATATATCATAATATTACGTCGTCATAAAACGCCTAGGCGTTCGTTATGTCACCAAGGCGTTCATGGCGGTACTCTAGCGTCGAAGAATGCTGTAAAAACACTGTTTTCAACCATAATATATAATTTTATAAATAATACTATACTAGGTATTGACCTGCGCTGTACGCGGGGTGATGGATTTAACGAAATGTATTTTTATATAATTAATTGAAAATACAATTGGGGTCTTCGGTAGTTTTGAACTCGGGTTGGGTTGAGAAAAACATCTCCATCTTTATACTATAAATTCTGGAAAACTTCCTTGAAAACGACATTCATGGTTGAATTTTGGGGTACGCCATCCTTGTCGACAATAAGAATTTTTAATTATTCACAACGCGTAGGATTGAATTAGGGTTGAAATCGAAACAAAATTAACAATTAACATATACCCAAAGCATTCCCTGAAATGGATCGGATTGAATCAGAGATGAAATTGGCATATTGTCGCCGGCAATAGAATCGGCATAGTGTCGCGAGTTAGGGTTGAAATCAAAACGCTCGTTAGGTTGTTTTTCTGGATTGAAATTAAAAGTTTTTACAGTTCAGTCCTCCATGTTTTAAAAATATCATTATTCAAAAAAGCCAGCCAATCAGAAAAAAGAATTCTAAATTCTAAAAAATGACACATAGGCCAAATTGCTCACACGACGACACCTGTCAATCATACATCCCTTTTAATATATATATGATGTTTTAAAAATATTATTATTCAAAAAAGCCAACCAATCAGAAAAAAGAAAAAAAAATTCAAAATTCAAAAAAATGACACATAGGCCAAATTGCTCACACGACGACACGTGTCAATCATACATCCCTTTTAATATATATATGATTAATTATGAATCGTATTCCCAACTTTTATTTAAAAAAATTAGCGTTTTCGAA
The DNA here is from genome assembly GCA_006409495.1 of Sedum album. Taxonomy (NCBI): domain Eukaryota; kingdom Viridiplantae; phylum Streptophyta; class Magnoliopsida; order Saxifragales; family Crassulaceae; genus Sedum; species Sedum album. The sequence goes on from QZGG01000272.1 coordinate 24,531, forward strand.
ATTGACCTCTTGAAAAGTACTAGTCTACGGCTCTACGCCATTTGAGCGTTCGGAATATAACAAGATTTTTAGGAGACATGGCCCAGTTAAAGAAAGGAACGGTACTTGTCAATTGTCATTCATGGGAGGGGAGCGCGACGTTTTATTGGTTTATGGCTTGTCAAGCTACTGTTCACTCGTAATTGTATCGCTAACACAATTATTCATGATTCATAACTCGCATATAAGATAAAATTGGATAATTGATAGTTGTGAATATTCAATAATATTGTATGCCAGTGGCGGATCCAGAGGTTGAAGTTAGGGAGGGCAATTTTTTTTCTTCAAAAAGTATTATAATAAAATATTTAGTGATAATTTCATAGGATCATTTTTTTAATTATCTAGGAATCGAACCTAGACCTTCAGGGTCTTTGCCAAGCTTGATTCCACCACGCCAGCAAGCATTCACATTATTTATTCACTATATAGTGTATAATGTATTAAAAACCAAAAAAAATTAACAAAAGTGACTGCAGAAGTTAGAAACGATCCTTGGCTTACCAAGTTACTAACCAACCCAGCTCCGCTGCACTCTTTCGTATTCAAGTTGTATGTATAGTTTACATCTATATAAAAATCAAGCAAGGGGGGCACGGGACCCTTCAATCCCCCCTTGGATCCGCCTCTAATGTATGCTGAAAATAAAAAATTAATCGATTTTATTTCTCAAGTTCTTATTTTACCCTTATTCTTAATTTAGTGTTTCCATATTGAGTATAAATTTTGAATTACTTAAATTTTGAATTACTTAAATTTTGAATTAATTAAATTTTGAATTGAATCCAAGGATAAAGTTCAAGAGTTTTAAATGAATTATCAAAAAACACGGGGCGGGGAGAGTGACGATTATCAATATTAACCAAATTGATAAAATCAACAGTTGATCCGTCTCACATGAACATGTTTGTTCTCATTGAACCTTTTCCAGTAAACGCATCCTTATATAAAATATACTTTATATATGATTTTTTAGAAATTTATGTGAATCTTTGACCGAAGTTTGCAATGAGATTTTAAAATGTTATTTATATGTAATATTTATTTTGTTAGGCCTCATCCCATTTTGTTTCCAATTTTATGCATTCATTTGGATGTGAACAACCTTAGATTAATGGAGACAAGATGATAGCACAAAACCAAACACATGAATGCGCATCACATATTGGCAAGGCTGGAGATCTCTATGGACAGTTAAGTTAGTATCTTATACCTCAAAACACCAGCAAAAAATACTTCATCTAAGGCCCTAGTGCGTATAGAAATCTTTCAGTTTAAAAGAGGTTGTCATGGTAAGTAGTGGTGATGTAGTCCAGTATAATTTTGTAAGCTCACTACGTACTTTTATACCTCTTGCAACATTGAGAAATAGGTGTTGCATAGGTGTGTGTTGCATAAGTTCCGCTCGACATTTAAGTTGACGTTGCATAAGAGGACACGTTGTCTTAGAACACTTTCGCAACATACACTAACGCAACATCTAAACATATGTTGCATAACTTAAAATGATGTACTAATGCAACATACAATTACGCAACATCGCAATGTATGTTGCATTACATGGAACAGGGAAAGCTTGTTGACTTTTCAACGCCGTTTGAAAGTAAATTGTACAAATGGTTTATGATGGTTGGTGAGGGATTGTTTGTTCTCGTTCGGTTACGCAACATACTTATGCTATGTATGTCTTTGTATGTTGCAAAAGTATGTTTACATTAATTATGAAACTATGAAGAGAAATGGGGAGGGAAAATTGAGGGGGAAATTTTACAAGAATGAATAATGGGGGAGAGGCAAATATTTCGTGGAATAAAAAAGAGGGAGTAAAAAGAGGAGGAAAAATGTGAAGGAAAATTGATAATGAATAAATATTTAGATTTAATATTCTAATTTTGATCCAACAACTTATATTAACCGACTTAAATAAAAAAATTGTGGTTATTAATTGATTGAATAATAATTAAATTCAGAAAATTTGTATATACATCATATTTTACCACACTTTCTTTTTGATAAAAATATTGTAATGCACATTCAAACATTATATATACATATAATATTAAGTTTAAGGTATGTGATACATGGTTTAGAGTAAAAAGTTTAGAGTATACGGTTAATATAGGGTGTAGAATATATGTAGGGTTTGGGGTATAAGCCTAGGGGTTTGGAGTATAAGCCTAAGGGTTTAGGGTTTGGGATTTGGGTATAGCCTAAGGGTTTGGGGTATAAGCCTAAGGGTTTAGGGTTTAAGGTATAAGTTTAAGGGTTTGGGGTTTCGGGTATAACCCTAAGGGTTTGGGATTTGGGGTATAACCCTAAGGGTGAAAATAAAATAAATTAAATATGATGATTGATCAATATCCGATTTTAATGCACTGTATAAAATTTCATTAATTTGTTTCCAAAATTTATAGCAACTTTTCACATTCGAATCCGAAAATAATTTATATATGGAATGAATTTAAATTTAATGCTAATTTAAGGATATCGTTCTGTATATTTATTATTAACCATTTTCTTTCAAATTTATTTAATTACACATATATTCAAATATTCAATCTGATTTATTTAATTTTGTTATAATTTTTATAGTGTTTGATCTAACGATAATTGTGGTTAATGGTTGAATGAAGGATTTGGGGTATAGGGTTTGGGTATGGTGGTGTAGAGTTTGGGGTATAGAGGTTGTGTTGTATATCCATGGTCACATTAAATTTTAAATGTTGTATATTAACAATTTTATTTAACTATTAAATTTTAAAAAATAAAACTATGTTATTTGACTTTAAAGAGTAGAAAAACATATATTCATATAAATAAAATAACAAAATATCAAAAGATAAGTACGTATATACTCTAAGAATATATTACCCCTACAAGTCTAATTTAAATAATTATATTACAATTTTTTTATATGGATTGATCCAAGGGTTAGAATTAAAAGTTGAATGAAGGGTTGAGATTGTTATCCGAGTGAACTTATATGAACCAATAATAATCAACCACGTCATTCATTATAATTAGGGGGAATTGAAAGTAAAAAAAGAGGGAAGGTGAAATTTTGACAGATGAATATCAGCCGTCCATCTCCAAAACCCTAACAAACACATATATCACTTCTTTTTCGTTCAACTTCTGCCTCCATCAGCAATCTCTCCAAATCAAGTTGCGAGTGAGACATGTTCGTCAATTGAATTTTTATCGCTTCAAATTGAGAGATCTGAGCGGGTTGCTGTTGTGTACCCCAAAGTTGAAGCATGTATCGTCTCCTGCAGAATCTGGCATCACAAAGGATCTAGGCCTATCTTCATCTCAAGTAAGCGAAGCACACACTCTGTTGTGCAGTATGCAATATTTGGTTCCATATTCACTGCCGGAGGGTTAATAAGTTCTTTAGTAAGCGGGAAAACAGCAGATCACATAGGCCGGAAAAACGTACGTGTAACAGCCATTAATTTGCAAAGTTTACTGTAAATAAATTTGATCATTATTCGTCACTGAACCTGCTATTTGCAGACTCTGTGGTTGTCACAAGTTTTATTTACTCTCGGTTGGCTTGGGATTTTTATAGCCAAGGTAAATGCCATGCTGTTCAAGTTTCTGCAGGTCTTTTCTGCAAATTTAGGTAACTAATCCTTATTTTCTTTTGCAAAACAGAATGCAACATGCCTTTACATAGGGAGATTCTCTACAGGATTTGGAGCTGGATTCACAAGTTATGTGGTAATTGTTGGATTGAGCTATGGATCTGTTTAATCAGCATTTTTAACTAGTTGGATAATTCATCTTGCTTGATTTACATTTACAAACAACAGATTCCCATTTACATGCTTGCAAAGGTTCAAGTTCAGCATTTTACTTGGAGAAGATCGGAAATATCTAGGGAGGCCACAAGGGCCCAACAGCTTATTCCTCATTGTTTCACAATGTTTAAATTTGTGATTTGAAAGTTGATAATGTATGTCAAAACCTGTATATTTTTGGATTGTATTTAATAAAAAGTTGATAATGTATTTGAGCATTTTTGGATTGTATTAATAGAAATCAAATTTTAATATTATTTGGTTGTGTGAATAATAATACCTATATTGTATCAAATGGAAATATAATTATTATTGTGCGTTTAATTATGTTCACCCTCATATTGTATACACTTATGCAACATATCTCAGGTTGCGTTAAAATAATATTGCACTGAGAAAATCATGTTGCAAAAGATAAAACGTTTATGCAACTTAGTCTAATGCAACAACATAATGTCGCAAAAGAGATAAATGCTTATGCAACATACCACTCGATGTATGTTGCACGACTTATGCGACACGTCCTATGCGACAATATTTTTTGCAACATGTTGTATGTTGCACGAGGCTTACGCAACACATTTTCGCTCTTTTCTAACACACACTTGTGTGTTGCAAAGTGTGTAAAAGTACGTAGTGGGTCTTTCGGTCGGATGATAAGCATCCCAGAAGACGCTAGTCGAGGTGTTTGAACATGTGACCGGAACACCAGGGCTGCAGAAGATACCTGCTTCCAACCTCCCTGTGCCGCAACACCCTTTGTTGGAAACTTCAAATCCTGCAACGGAAACATCAATCAAAATTTCATCGCAAGTTTTTTTATTCAACTACGTACATATCAATGAAAGAGACACGGGGATTACCATATTTGTGGGGATGGATAATGATATCTAAGAGAGGTTTGTAGATATCTAAATAGATCAAGCTAGCTGATGGGAACTTGGTCTTAAGTGATGTAAGGCTAGCTTCTAGTTTCGTGTTGTACAACATAAAAGCCTTGTTGACCTTCTCTACGCAACCCCTGGAATTGTCTCCTTCCTGACGTATCAGAGCTGGCAGACATCCTACTGGCGCCAGTCGCCACACCTCCGATAAACAACATCCGCGGGCCAAGTGCATACAGTTCCTGCATTACACCGAGATGTATATAGATATAGATAATAAAGGCTAACCTTTACATACAGCAAATCCATTTTGAAATTACTTACAATGATGAATTCAGAAAGCACGGTTTATTAGGTAATCCGTATATGCTGGAATATCAAATTGCATTTGTCTAATAGGAATAGTAAAATAGTTGAAGGCAATGTCATTGTTCCCAGGCATAATCAGATATCGAGCATTGTGTATGATGAAATTTGCCTCACTATCCCCTACTTGTTCTTTGAGCTTGAATATATACTGTTATGTATGCACTTAGGGGCATAAATGTAATTAGGTGAATGATATAAATAGTACCAAGGTGTAATGTGAAAGGCAGATAATGAATTAAACAACTTCCTTCTTCTATCCTAATCTCCTCTCCTTCATCTAACCTTAACCCTAATTCTATTCTCATCTTCATCTCAATCTTCACTTCATATCCATGTCCGCATCATATACTCTTTAAACAAAGTCAGTCGGTCATGCAATGAGATCCCAACCTGCATGCCACTCCATCCATCAAACTTACAAAAAGACCACTTTAAGAATAAAAAGGGTACTAGGGGTGGTGTCCTAGTGATGGACAAGGAGTCTTCATAAAAAGGGTACTAGGGTCATGGGTTCAATCCATGGCCTCACCAATATTCTTGCTTTGAGAGGCTCTTTCCTATTCCCTTTCCTACCCCCTTTCCTACTCTCCATGTGGTGGAGTCTTTCCTATGTAATGGTTTCGATTAAAGGTCTTGTAATAGATTGATCATGTAATGGTATAGTTTCCGTAGTGAATTGATATGCTTGAATTGAACTTGTAATGTACCCATTGTAATAAAAAAGAATAAAAATTGGTGATATATACCTCGAATACAGCCGTCAAAGGGTCATATCCTACACCACCAGGTGCAAAGCTTACTCCGGTAGGAAGGTCTTCTTGTTGCAAATGAGGATCCGAATATGCTGGTAATAATGACTTGATTCCCATTGCCTGAACTAAAAGAGAAAGTTGTAAGAACAGTATGACAGTGATTTTTTTCTATGACATATAATGTATTATATATACACAGGAGAAGTATCATGTGGAACCCCCCTCTTTCCATGGATCCATGGATCCCCCTTCATCACCGTTGATTGCATTTTTTGTGTGCACCAGATTGTGCCACGTGTTTGCATTTTTGAAATGCACATGTGAGTTGCACATGACAAATGCACACGTGAGTTGCACATGCTCATTAATGCGCTGGCACAATCTGGTGCGTCCAAAATGCAAACAGTAAATGCAATAACGAATGCAAAGAGGGATCCATGGATCCATGAAAAGGTGGGGGTTCCACGTGATACTTTCCCTATATACACAAACCTATAAAATTGTTGGAATTTAGTGAAGTAAAATGAGGGTGCGCCCCATTTTGTGAGTCATTTTTGAAGGGGCTACGAGCCTCGAATGGAAAAACTTAAAACATAAGAAAAAATCCTTGCAAGGTCTAGTATGTGTTTGAGTATTCGAACTTTAAAAACGGACTCGAAATGAAGGAGATAATGTTGCTCAAACTATGGACCAAAACATGAGTCTAGTGAGTCCATGGGGTATGGATCCCTAGATCAATTTGATTATTCTCGCACATAGGAAAATGGTGGGAAGAAATGTGAGTTTATATATAATCCCATATGACCATGTATAAGTTATTATATAAAGCCACACGAAAATGCCTCGCGCGCCCAGAGCGGGGAAATTCTCGAGCCCGGGCGGAGTTGACCAGTTCCTTTAGCGAATGTTTTATAATTTTTATGTGAACATTTAGAACTTTGGGTTGTATTAAACTATACACTTCGAATATGAAGACCTAGTCTTACGACTGTTGCACTACTCAAACTCAGTCTTGTGACTGTTGAGTAATCCAACCAAGTCAGTCCACTTCCCACATTTTTTGGGAGCCGTTGAGGGCTGGTGGAGACTTGTGTGGGCGGATTACTCTCCACCCGACTGGACTGCTGCAGTATAAATACAGGGCAATCTTCTCCTCCAAAATATAAACTACAACACAAACAATTCCAGCAGTTCTCCACTTTGAGTTTTTGTGACTCTGGTGATAGTAACAGACAGCCATCCCTTCGCCTTCGTCAATCCGATGCCGTTGATCAAAGGTCGTGTTGTTGTATCCTGGGAGGCTAATTGTCGATTGAACCCAGCACCTGTACGGGGCAATATAGCTTTAAGGACATCGCAAAGCGAGCCTCAGCAATCTCATTTTCGGTTTTGTATCTCTTCCTGGGTTTATTTTAATTCAGTATTTTGTTTACATTTGTATGATATACTATAGCTAAATTTATTATATCAGTTACCTTGTAGTATTTGCATGTTCTAGTATCACCAGGTATCTTTCCATTTGAAAACCTCCCTGTTGCGACCCCTCCCAAAATCCTTTTCGTAAAGAGGAAAATTAGCTTTGGTGACTGTGATGAGACCATTGTTATTGCCAGGATCCACAATAGAATCACCAGATACTATCAAGGCAGGTGCAATCGAAGCAGCAGGGGGCATTGTTTTCAACATTTCACATTTTGAAGCATGACGAGCAACAATAAGAATATGCAACACAAGGCTGGTGTAGGAAATAAAATTGATAGAAGCCATAGTCGCAAGTTACAGACGTACGGTTGTCACACTTTCAACTATTTATAAAGGCCATTGAGTTGTGAGGTTTTACGACTCAAAAGTGGAAAAAAGTAGAGCTAATAAATTACCAACTGGCTTACTGCGTAGAGCAACTCCAACGCGTAATGTAAAATGGGCCAACATGTAAAAATAGCCCATGTGGCTAACAAATATACATAACCTTCACAAAAAGCGAGCTCCAACGCGAACCCTGGATTAGCTAAAATTATACAGATTGTGTTTCTCAATCGTCAAATTTAACTCCCTTCAGCTTCTGTATATTCATATCGTCTATCAGTTTCTACCCTAATTTCTCTGCTTCCGCAAATCTACCCTAATTTCTTCATCCGCAAATCTACATCCACAAATCTACATTGCTAAATCTACCCTAATTTCTCTGCTTTCGCAAATCTCCATCCGCCGCCGAGAATGGTGAAATTCCTCAAACCCGGCAAAGCCGTAATCGTCCTCCAAGGCTGTTACGCCGGAAGGAAAGGAGTGATCGTCCGTTCCTTTGACGATGGCACACGTGACCGTCCCTACGGCCACTGCCTGGTTGTCGGAATCTCCAAGTATTCGAAGAAAGTGATCCGAAAGGAATCGCAGAAGAAGCAAGCTAAAAAGTCTCGGTTGAAGGTGTTTCTGAAGCTGGTGAATTACAGTCACATTATGCCGACAAGGTACACACTTGATGAGGATTTGAAGGAATTCAAGGAAGTGGTGTGCTTTTATTCATGATTTCGGGTTTGGTAGTTTTTCCTCGAAAGAGGTTGTTTTACTGATTGTGTTATGTTTTACGATTTTATTTTGTTGGTCATACCTCTGTGGAGAGCTAACATGAGATTGCTAGATGATAGCATTGCAAAAAAGATGCTATCGATCGAGATCAAAGAGGGTGATTATTTAGGTGTGGCTGTTCAAGAATAGGAAAGTCGATGCTTACGGGAGGAATATTGAAAAACCTGGTGCAACTACAATAAGTTTTATCAGTTGCACTTATCCTTTTCGTTTGACAAAATTCATGCGCTTGTAATTTTTAAATTATAAAAATTACTGTTTATATTTTTACATAACTATTATGCATAACCACATTGGAGTGCTACCTCGTTTTCATCATGTAAATTTTACATAAGTAATATAAAACTATATTTTACATAACAGTTATACCTATTAGCATTGGAGATGCTCTAATGCATTGGAATTTGGATGATAGCTAACTTGTCCCTTGCAATATCCATCACTTAAGTTGTGAAACTCTCCCAAGAGCTAAACATCTGGAACAAAGTATTCAACCCTTTTATGGTATTACTGACGCATTGGCTACATGCTTGAATATATCAGCCAGAGGATTCACAACACTTTTGGTAGAGTCAAAATGGACGGGCGGGTCATAAACGGGCGGGTCATAAACGGGTAAAGGGTTAATGGGTAAATTATCCTTGTATACCCGTTTTTTTAAAAGGGTATAAACGGGCGGGTAGTAAACGGGTATTGGATATAATGACATGTCTGTTTACGACCCGTTACCCGTTTACGACCCGTTACCCGTTTAATACCCGTTTACGACCCACTACCGTTTAACACCCAAAAACTGATTTTTTAAAATATAGTTATTGATATTACATTTTATTTATTTATTTATTTAAGTATTTTCATTTAACTTATCTGTTTCCATAAGACAGAATTAAAATAAGCATTACCCTGCAAATGATGGAAATTGGAATAACAACATATAAACAGGAACTTTGTAGAGCATCAAAGTCAAATAACTTTGTGCACTTCATTTGCACTCAATGAAACAGACAAGCTCTCATCCCAGCTGTGTTAACATGTTCAACTTTCCAAACATTAAATGGACCTATCTAACTAGTTTCACAGCTATTCATAGTAGAAAAAATCCATTAATGTCTTCTTTGCTTGTACTTGAATAATACCATCATTGAAGTCTTCATACATCACCTGTAACATATAAAACTCTTATCTGATCTCAAAGATCTTCTATTTCCCAATCCCACTTGCTCACTACACACATAAAATCTGTGTTTCCTAGTCATTGATCCTCTAATATACCTCACACTGTCACGAACCTTGATCACAGAATCATCAATCATCTTCAATCCATCTTGCACTATCAGGTTTAAAATATGAGCACAACACCTTATGTGGAAAAAACGTCCAAATAGTCATACCTCATACCAATAGCTACACAAATACGAATCACATACACAGAAGCTAATATGAAGTCTCACCTCAAGAGGTGAAGAGCATCGAATTGCGAAGGATCTAAAACCCAAAAGACAATCAGAAATCACAATCAGAAGGTTGGACGATGCAATCGGGCTGATTCGGAAGAGAGGTGAAGAGTTAGAGAAGTAGACGATACAATCGCAAGATTCGCAATCGGCGAAGAACTCGCCGACTAGGGTTTAGGTTTTTTGGTTTTTTCTGAAACGGGTATTATTAAACGGGTTAGGTTTACCCATCTAAAATGGGTATTAAAAGGGTAACGGATAAAATTATCCGTTTATTTAATTTGACGGGTAATGGGTGGGTTTTTAATGGGACGGGTAACGGGCGGGTTTATATTAATGGGTAAATTTGACATGTCTATGGTAGACAATTTAATCAACCGCTTTTCCATAACTGACAATGTTGCCTTCACCACAACATTTGACACAGTATATGGGTTTTCGAGTGATACTGTATGAATGTAACCAAATGTCATATGGCGATCCTTGAACAACGATTACATTAATATCTGAGTTCCAAAATCATCATGTGGCAGTACACAGAACAACAACTGCTATTCTCCTTCGACATGTAGCATCTTCATGCAGTTGTTCCCGTATTAAAGGATCAGAAACCGGCCCATCCAGCAGGCTGAGTCTTCGGCTTGCTCTCTGCACTTCTCAGTTCAGCAAACAGCTGACTACTGTTTCCTGCACCAACTGACATTGGCCTCTGCGCCTGAGTGACTGATGTTGGAAGAGCGGCAAAGCTATCTGTTTCAAACCCCCAGGAGCTGGTTTCAGGAGCTGGTTTAGTTTGGTGACCATTCCTTGTCCTGACAGATTTAACAGCATGTTCATTGGCAATGGGTTGAGCAGGTTTCATATCCTCTGAGAAAGCCTGCCATGACTTAGGTTCTACATTGGTAGAGCCGGAGTCAAAGTTTGCTTGGAGCTCCCAGACTGTACCTTCAATCTTTTCCTTCTGAAACATAAAATATCCGAGAGGGTAAAAAGGAAATTAAACTAAAGGTTTTATCAGATTGAGACGACTAGTATACCTGAGGACTAACAGTTTGTTGATTGACAGCCACGTTCATGCTATGATTCTTTGAAGCATCATTGATGGTCGAAGGAGTTGATGTCGCGACAGTTTGTTTTAGTTCCTGTATCTCTTGCCTCTGTGATCGGCAAATGGCGGTAAGCTTCTCATATTTTGAAGTGATTTCTGCCTTTTCAACATCACTCTGCTTCAACTGCTCTTTCAGCTTCCATATTTCAGCCTCTAACAGGCTTACTTTATCATTCACGTCCTTGTTTCCTGAACTTAGCTTCGCAGTGTCAAACTCAGCAACAAAATTATTGAAAGCTTCATTTTTAAATACAGCGGAGCTTTCTGAATGTAATGATGCTGCTGCTTTTGAAGTCCCGTGCTTGGGGTCATCTTCATAAAACTTTATTTCGAAGTCTCTTGAACTTCTGCCTGGGTGTTTATCATTAGAACTTCTTCCACTAGCTTGGCGGATGAGTGACTAGTTGGTTCATCAAATCTTGATGCTGTAGGGTTTTCAGTAACCACTGTTTCTTTAGCATGTTGGGTAGACCAAAATGCTCCAACTGGTCCTCCAGCTCCTCTGGAAGTAGCAACATCTGGAGCTATGCTTGTATGTGTTTCCCTAGACTTGGGTGGCGGTGGAGGACTTCTCCGTGGCATCGGAGATGATCTGTTCTCTGACTTAGAGAGGCCTGACATATGCATAGAGTATTCAGCAGAGAATGTGGACAACATTGCAAACTACTCTTCCGGTTATGCTTCATTATGTATGATATCAGGCCAATTATGGTTTCATTGGTTAGTTCCAAATAACAATACTTATTAAATTTCATATAAGAGAATTCACAGTAAAAACATGATGTCATGCAATACCTTCATGCGTTTCTGCAATAGATTGTTGCAACTCCGGTGGCCTGTCTGGTAATGACTTCTGTGATCCAGCAGGCAAAAGATCATTGGCTCGGAACCACACCTGTAAAGAAAAATAGTAAGCATAATGTGGAATTATAAGAACTACAATGTCGCGGACACAACTTCTAGTTCTACACTAACCCAAGTTCATAGAGAAGAAAGGCCAATCAAGCAAAGTGCTTGCCTGCGTAATGTCTGGTCTGGCTTCAGGAGATGCTTGAAGCATATCTCTGATCAAATCTGTAACAGGCGAGCTATACTTAGGGGCTTCGGGAATGCGATAGTTCCCATTCAAGACCTGTAGCTTCGATTCGCCATCAAATGCAGATTTGAAGTAGCATATCCGATACAGAAGGCACCCAAGAGCCTGAAAGTAAGAAACTCAAAAGCTACCCAAACTAATTGAAGCATAATGTTGTTCTCCGCATTTTAAAAACAGATGTTATAGACATACCCAAATGTCTACTTTCTCATTTATGACTTCCCTCCTGAATAGATCCCACATCTGTAAGAAACGAAAAATAGGTAGCCAGATTTTATGATAGACAAGATTATGGTCTTTTGCCATCAAAGAGAAAACCAGAAGAGGGACAAGTCATAGTTTTTAGGAACAACACTGAACCTCAGGAGCCCTGTATGCAGGGGTTGTGTGCTTCCTTATATTATCTTCTTCTATACCCATTTCTTCTGGTTTCTCAAAGCGCTTGTGATTGGTTGAGGTGCTGCCAAAATCACAAAGCTTCCACAACCCATCCGACCCTAATAAGAGATTTTCTGCTTTCAAGTCCCTGCAGAATTAATTATTCAGATTTCAGATCAAAGTGATTGATCGATAAATAGTTTTCAAGTCTACCAAATGAAACATTCAGCCAATTTAACATCAGCAAGTAAATTCAAAATTTATGAGTGCAGAGATACTATTAACATGACTAGCAACTTACTTAGAGAATTAATTTCTAACACTGTCACATCCATATCTATTCAGTAACAAAAAAGCTGGACAATATTATTATTCACTTTGGGCTATTGTCAATGTAAGGTCCCAACAATTTCTAGCCATCAGGACCTGATATAAGTTTGTCACATTTAAGATGCCAAATCTGAAGAATGAATTCTTAAAACCGAAACTGTTAGCACATTAAGAAGACGAAAGTAAGTTAAAAACTAATCCAGAGTTTAAAAAATATGAATTGAGGAGCAAGATGATTGGATATTGATATTAGAAAACTGACAAAGCTGTACCGATGAGCAATTGGAGGGGACTGACAATGCATCGCAAATACAGCATTACATACATCCCTGAATATAGTGAGAACTTGCTTCTCCTCAAAAAATCCTGCTCCTCGGCTCTCCAATACACTAACTAATGACTTCTCACAATATTCCATTACAACAATAGCTTCTTTTGTCCGCCCCATATCCATTATGCTATGAGCATAAATAGTAACAACATTAGGATGGCCTTTAAGAGACTTCATAACTTGAATCTCCTTCATAACCAAATCTAGAGTTTCTACATCATTGCATATCATGTGTTTCAAGGCATATTGCTTAGAGGCATTAATGATGTCCCGCGCCAAGTAAACACATGAAAATCCTCCTTCAGCAATTACATTGCGGACAAAAAGCTTATAATTCCCAACATCAATAGAACGACCTTCAAGACCTGTTTGTTCCTTAGCTCCAAATGGCTTGAATTTCCACATAATACGTCGAAATACAGAATCGAAGCACTGCACACACACAAAATACAGTTCAAGACACTGATTTCAACTCACATTCTATAAATAAACTTCCATGGTCAGAGTTTCTATACAGAGTATTTCACATACAGTGGGAAAAAGCCGAAGACTATATGTAATGATTCAAGACCAAATATTCAAACATTTCAGTTAAGAGTTCAAGCATTCTAAATACAGTAATTCCAAAAAATAGGTCAACAAGGAGACTACTTCCATCAACCTTAAGTTCTTGCGAAGCTGAATTCTCACAAGTTGCAGACGACTATACCTTTACAACATAATCAATCATCAAAAGCTAGTTCAACACCAGCACTTAACAAATAAACGGTAGAACAACTAAACATTAATAAATGGCACATCATGATACAGCATAAACGAATCTCAACCAACTAAGGAAGTCGTATAGATTCTAACATTGCAAAGCCAAGTTTAGCTATCATTACAAATGTCAAATCTGAAACAATCCAAAAATCTAACAAAACCAACAATCTCATAACCAGATCGTTTTGCACACTCTGAACATCATTTCAAAAGACAAAAATCTATCTATCGCTAAAGACTTAACAACGATCAAACGCTCAAAATTCCATCAACCAACTCAGATCAGCAAAAGCACAAAATTCCAAAATGAACTTGAATTCGAATCAGGGAAGCAATCAAAGTCTAGATAAACCTTACGAAAAAGGATCTAACGGAAATCCGGCGATCGAGGTGCGAATTTGGCCGCCGGCGAACGAGATCGGTGGCTGGGATAGAAGTGATTACCAAGTGAAGCAATCTAAAATGCTTTCTTCTGAAGTTCAGATGAAAAAATAAATCATGAAAATTATATTTATTAGTATTTACTATTTCAGAGTATTTAGATTTACTGAATAATTTAGTCTTCGACAGCTTCTATTTATTTTTCCCAACTAAAAGGATTTTTCTGCAACGGTCTCATGGGCCTTTCAACAAGCCAGGCTTTTGCAAAGACTGATATGGCCCAGGCCCAAATAATCAGAAGCCCGTCAAAAGAGGAAGATAAAAACACACAACAATCCCCAACTAGGGTTTCTGCTGACCGTCATCATCAACTCGACGCCATCTCATCCTCGCAGCTCCACGCACCAATGGCGGCACCCAAAGTAGCACGAACAAGTCGTAACCCTGACCTGATCAGGGGGATAGGGAAGTACTCCAGATCGCAAATGTACCATAAGAGAGGTCTTTGGGCTATCAAGGCTAAAAACGGTGGTGTGTTTCCACGTCACGACCCTAAGCCTAAGGCTGTTGAAGAAAGCGGAAAGGCTGTTGCTAAGTATTACCCTGCTGAGGATGTTAAGAAGCCTCTTGTTAATAAGAGGAAACATAAGCCTACTAAGCTTAGGTAAGTCTTTTTGTTGTTTTTGTGTTGGATTTTATGTTGAAGATTTTTATATAAACTGTGTAGTGTTGAATTGATGGTTTCTGTATGTAGGTTTTTGAATTAGGCTCTTGAGACTTGTCTACTAATGATTATGTTGGTTTTGCAGAGCTAGCATCACTCCTGGAACTGTGCTGATCATTTTGGCAGGGAGGTTTAAGGGAAAGAGAGTTGTCTTTTTGAAGCAACTCACTTCAGGCTTGCTCTTGGTTACTGGTTAGCATTTGTTAAATGTAGTTAAGGACTGTATGTGCTTATGTGTGCTGGTACCACCTTTTGTGTTTCCTAGTTTCAAATGTTTAAAAGAAGACTGTGTCATTAAAATCTAGTGCTACTAGTAGTTTGTTGTATACTCCAGTTACGTTAAATAGTTTATTTGTATATTAATATAAGCATTCGTCAAATTTCATGTTTGAAGACATTTTCCATTTCTTTATTTTAACATGGTTTTGCTTGCAGGCCCATTTAAGATTAATGGTGTTCCTCTTCGACGAGTGAATCAGTCGTATGTGATCGCAACCTCCACCAAGGTCGATGTATCTGGAGCTGATGTCTCAAAACTTGATGACAAATTCTTCGCCAAGGCTGTTGAAAAGAAGAAAAAGAAGGGTGAGGGAGAGTTCTTTGAAGCTGAAAATGAGGTATTTTTTTCCAAACTTTCACAATCGTTTATTCATGATTTCTAATAGTCAGCCAGAAAAAACCCACTTCCTCTTCTTGTGATTCAGGAAAAGACCACCCTACCACAAGAGAAAAAAGATGAGCAGAAAAATGTCGACTCTCCATTGATTAAAGCTATTGAAGCTGTTCCGGAGCTTAAGACATACCTCTCCGCAAGGTTTTCTTTGAAGGCAGGCATGAAGCCTCATGAGCTTGTGTTCTAGGTTCTGGTCAGTTTCGGCTATTAAGTTGCAAACCTCTAGTCTTGTTTTTGTTATATTTTGACACTGTTTTGAAATATTATTAAAGAGTCGCGCTCACTGAGTCTTTCTTATTTACCTGAACTTAATATTGAAAAAGTTTCCCTATTGAAGAGTTCTGGTGTTTTACAGTAATATTACCAGGCAATGTAACCAGGTATCATTGTTCATATATCCTGCGGAAACTACGGATACGCAATTTCAGACAGAAATTTCCTTGTGGGATGCTATTTTTGCTTATCAAGTCTATGATTTTGGCTTTTGGGAGATACTAAGATGGAGTAGCGAAGTGCTCTGTCTCTGAACCAACCAGCTAGAATGAACATCTTAAATTTTTGGCATAAGATTGTACTTGTTATCAATCCAGGGCAGATGGAACTCTTTTTTCGATATAGCTCTGTAAAACAACATTGGTAAAATGGTGGATTTAAGTTTCATGGCTACTCAGCTAAATTTCGAAGCCAGAATGTTTAGATACAGAAAGAACTAGAACAAATGAAAGCAGAGAAGAACACAGAAGAGCCCAGTTGAGCCTGTACAAACACATCCTCGTCCGGTGCTCATTGTCGGAGGAAACGCAGGAGACAACTCCGCTTCGAACCCAAGTGCTTCCGTCTCTTGCCAGAACATCATCAGAACAATGAAGCACATTGCTACTTTGATAAGAAAATTCGTCATCTTTGCTGGTTTACACCAGTCAAGTTTCCTAAGCTTATTATAGTTGAATGAGTCCACTGCATGGCTGACATCTGAAGTAACCCTCCGGCTGGGCTGTCGTCCATGCACGCTGGTGATTATGCCACGCGGGTTTAAAATGTCTCTTTATGGACAGAGATTAAGGTTTTACTAATGTATAAATCGTACTAAATTCTAAACATAAATTTGACCAAGAGTGTCCGAAAATCCTGAGGCTTCACAGACTCTTGAAATCTTCCCATCAAACAAAAAATAACCAAAATCCAAAGGTAGGCACGACCCCAAGCAACAGTAGTATAAAACCACCAGTTACCAAGCTACAAAATTCAGGTACATCAAGATATAAGCGAGTTTACTGTTTACGTTTAACTAATCACGCTTAATCCCTAACACAAACCCCATCAACCACATTTATCAAAAATGGACATGAAGAAGGTTGCATGCGCTGTCCTCGTGGCGGCAGCTTCCATGCCCGTTGAGTCACCAGCGGCCGCTCCTGGACCTGCTGCCAGCGATGCTGCCTCCGTTACCTATCCCGTCATTGGCTCATTGGTTGGAGCCACTGTTGCTTCATTCTTGGTTTTTTTACAGAAACTGAGAACTTGGGGGATGTGTTTGTAATAAATAGAAGAAGCGATTGTTGCAGCTGACTTTATCAGTTTTGGGATCAAATTAACTGTATTTTTATGTACACTTGAAATGGAATAAATGATAATGAACGTGTTAAATTAAAATATTGCAATTTCAAATAAATGGTAATAACTGGTCAGCCAAGTGAGTCGACCCAAAATGTCCATATTCCAAATATTCAGCATTTTATCGAACCAGAAAAACACACGACAGCTTTTCTTGAATAATAAGTAAGCAATCACAACTTTTTCTGAAAAAATAACCAACGACGCCTAAGAGATTCGAACTCTCGCGGGGGACCCCATGTACTTAGCAGGCACACGCCTTAACACCTCGGCGAAAGCGTCTAATCAGATTATCAGAAGGCTATTTTAATTTTAAAATTAATTCATTATTACATTTACTGAAAAGAGGTTGCTTTGCTTGTGTCTGTGACAGGAAATGATTGCAGATGTTAATGATGAAAGGAACATGGAAGCCACTATAAACCATGATGTCTTCCTACCAAAGCTAAAACTGAATTATAGAATAAGGTTGATTTGTGAGACTTTAACAAATGTTTATATGAATCATTTATGATGACTTATTTTGTTTATACTACTTTTTAGCCAAGTAACATCATTTTCACATTGTAAATAGCTAGTAGGGAGTGTAATAATTCTTGCCAATCCGCAATCTACGCTTACGCATGCTTATTTCTATACTCAACAATCATGCATCATGAATGTGTTTCCGCCCTATGAACCTTTCCTTTAGTGTTACAGTAATTTATATAAGCACCATTTCAGTGTCTGTCTTTGATTACTTTACTTAGGTTTATACATAAGTAAATCGCTGAAATCAATACCTAAATATACTTCATCTTTAATTCTCGTAAGTGTAATTTACACTACCTCGATCCATGGAAGATGATGTTCCCAATGCATCTCTCTACAACTTCCGATCATATGATCAATCCAATGCATCCCAACCTTACTACGTCCAAAGTCCATCCCCACATTCCCGCCTCGACTACTCCCCTGCTCATAACCACATCCCTGATCAGCCGTCCCGATTCTCCCTCTCCATCCTCTCTCGATACTCATCCTCCCAAAGTTCCATCACTACCGAAAAACCAAATGCACATTATAAATCACGTAGCTCGGCTACAGTCGTTGGCATCGACGATGATGATGATGATGATGACAAAATGGGTCTGGATCAGGATTGTGAGCAACATGGGATGATCACGGTTAGAGACATGTTGGTGAAACACGAGTTTGAATACGAGGATGAGTGTTATTATGAGAGGAAGAGGCGAGGGTGTTTTCGGTATTTTCGGATTGGGAGGAACTCTTCGAGTGGGTGGATTTGTTTGCAGATTGGGCTGAGGTTGGTTTTCAGCTTGGGCCTTGCTCTGCTTGTTTTTTACATTGCTACGAAACCTCCTCGGCCCATTGTATCCATTCAGGTAAAACCCAAACATGCAATGCAATAAACAAATGATGAAATTGGACTAATGATTTTGTGACATTAATTTTGAATGAAATTTTTTGTGCAGATTGGTGGAATAAGTGGATTTGAGCTAGGGGAAGGAGTAGACAGGACAGGCATACCAACAAAGATCCTCAGCTTCAACTCCTCCATTAATCTCTTCATTGAAAACAAGTCCAATGTCTTTAGTTTGCAACTCCATCCTCATCCTACCATCACCTTACATTTTGATCAACTACTACTTGCCATTTCAAGGGTAAGATCTGTATAAATACTAATATATTGTCATATATTGTAGTTGTAGTACCTTATATAATTAATTCAATGACTTGAGATACAGGGATTCAATGAGGACATGAGTGTGGAAGCTTATCAGACAGCAGTGTTCAAGTTGTTCATGGGGACGAGACACAGGCCGATGTATGGTGCTGGAAGAAGTATGCAAGATATTCTTGAAACCGGGAAAGGGGTGCCTCTAATATTCCAACTGACGATGAAATCAAACTACCATATTTTAGGAAGCTTAATGAAGCTTGAATTCCGCCACAAGGGGAAATGCGAGGTCTTCTTAACTAGAAAGTACAACAAGAAGCAACATACTCAGTCTTTCAATAGCTCATGCAAGGTTACATCTACATAATTAGTATATTGAAATGGTGACCTTTTTGGTACAAGTTGAATGATTCAACATTATTATCATGTGGATGGGAAGATAGATTTGGTGGCACGTCAATGTCGTTGAGGTGTTTTAAGTGCATTTTGAGATTCCGTTCCGTTAATATTGTGCCACCTAGTACCCAACAATATAGCCCTTGTCGGGCGGATCATGTGAAGCACATAAATTACTCTATGTTTCAACTGGAAATATTTATAAATATTCGTTTGGAGAAATCTAAATGAGCATATTTTTCCTTGTTATAAAAAAATCAAATGGGTACATTATTAACCTGAAGCATGTGTCAGCTAAAATGGGCCCACTCGAGATCCTTGTCCACACACTTGGCAGCCATCTTTTGTTAAACAGAAAAGCAAAAGTCGTCTACTCACTCCCAAACGTCCTCATCTTCTTATAACTAATATGCTCTTTAAAATGATTTATTTGGATATTATTTGGTATGTTTTGAAGAATGTTTGATTTTACCAAATGAGAATATTGGTTCAAAATTATACTATTAATACAGAAATTACAGTGGATGTTTGTGTATTTATGGCGACAGTCAGCTAAATCTGAGCTCTGTTCGATCCCCAGCCGTAGTTTCTGATTGATGACAACAAGTAAATGCATTATTGATAGTAACTACTACTCCCCACAACCACAAACGACTCATATACCTTAATTAGTGGCTTCATATTTACAAGGTTACTAAGGATTATTTTCTCTTTTTCCCTTCTTGGTGAGTTTTCTTCAGCTTTAGTTTCCCTTCTTTGATTGATACTTTTATCCAAACTAGCTAGAAATCATCAGTGTTTGTTGTGTTCAGTTGGTTATGTCTTTTTGGGTGATGAGCTGAAGCTGATTTTTTGCATGAGTTTTGAATTCTTGGATGCTTTAGGATGTAGAATAGTCTTTTGAGATGCCCCCTTGGGTTGGTTTGGATCTGAGATTACATATGGTTGTTAATTTACAGATATATGCTAGATCTTCTTGAACAAGTTTCAAGTGCATAGATCATATTTGCTTATTTTTCATGTGTTTAGAATGTTCATTCTGTTTGTTTCTATAGTTTAGAATGATGCAGATGAAAGTAGAAACCAGTAATCAACGTAGAGGTGCTGGTGGAGGTTCTGATTCACCTGTTTATACCCAACAACCTTGGTGGGAAGGTTACGGAAACTATGAAGACTTGCCAACAGGCATTCAAGAAATAAGTCTGAGGACAACTTGTGATAATATCAATGTTGTCACCGTCGGAGCTGTAATTAACACACAAGTCTCCATCCATGCGGATAGTGAACTTGGGGTAAACAGGCAAATTCCCAATGGTATTCCATTGCGACTTGGTAAGTATTAGTCGAATTTTGATATCTCGTCTGATTAGAATGAGCTTTTGATGCAAGTCAAATATTAAGATGGTGTCTTCTATTTTCATCATTAGATGGATGCACCACTCAAGCCTTGGCTCCTCAAAGCTCTCCAAGGGAAGAAGTTGGTCATTCAATGGTATGTATTTCTGATCACAAATGGTGTAACTTGCCTAACGACGATCAATATTCATTATTAAATCTTGGGAAATCCATTAAAGAGGGCGTATACTGACTTGTAGGTACTGCCCACGTATCCATATCAGGAACCAAGTTATGGGGTCATCGTCCCTCCATATGTGCCACAGCCTATGGTAATATAAGGGTGAATGAGGCCGTTGCGTTTTCTTTCTTTTGACCTTTGTTATTCTCTTATATCTTGTGACCACAAATTGACTGACATCATGGACTCTTTGATACGCGATTGATATGATAGCAGGTGCACCATAGTATGTATGAAATGCACCAACCAAGAATGCCTCTGCCTCTTGACGTGGAGCAGGAACCTGTTTATGTCAACCCAAAGCAGTATCCGGGGATAATGAGGCGAAGAAAGATTAGAGCCAAGGCTGAGTTAGAGAAAAAGATCATAAAAAACAAGAAGGTATGCAACAACAATTATCAATACTCACTTGGAATGTGCAAGTTCACATGATCCAGTAATACCACAATGTCTTTCATTTTGGTGTATCAGCCTTATCTTCATGAATCGAGGCACCAACACGCTATGAGAAGGGCCAGAGGATGCGGAGGACGGTTCTTAAACACGAAAAAGCTGAACAATGAGACTAGTAAATCCATTTCAGGCGGCAATGGTACCCAAGAATATAGCGCCACATTCTTGAATCAGTCAAGAGTCGCTGGAAATTCTTTGGCCAATGGCAGAGCATCCGGATATCAATCACAGACAGGGTCCAGTCAAGGATACACAAATGCGCAAATAAGTGATCCTCGTCTGAAGGCATTCCATATAACATAAAGGTTAAAGCTAACGGTCTCTTTGCAGCACCTTTAGTGTCTTTTGTATATAAGTTTCATATAGTGGCCAGATAATTCTATAGAAAACTAAATACAACACTTTTTGTTTTATTTTGTAAGATACTCTGTATCTCATATTCAGTCAAGTAAAAACAAATAAGTCCATTAAATTTTGTATTATAATTTCATGACATTGGCTAGAATTGTTTCTATTGCAAGTTCACCAATTCCGCATATACAGGTTTTTTTTTTTTGATAGCGGTTACAATGGGTACAATTCGTCTAAGATCTCATACATGAGAATCCTATTCTAATCACTAGTAGCACAGGTCACAACGGACACCTTCACCCAATCGTTGACAAACATGTTTAGCCAATCAAGCGCGTATGTCTCTCCGCTCTGCTTACACGACCACCACTTTCATGAACACCGACGCGAACAAGCCCCACGTCCAAAGGCAAGCAAGGAAGAAAGCCTCCTGCACAACACACACAACCTCCTCGCTCGCGCGGGAGGAAAGAAAGACCTCCTCGCACGTAGCGGAAGGAATGAAGCCCCAGAAAAAATCTGAGGTAAATTGGTGAGGCCAGGGTTCGAACCCTGGCCCTGAGGTTCCTTTGTCAGGTTCCTCAACCAACAGAGCACCACTCTGTTGGCTCCGCATATACAGGTTGATAACAACATTATATCGTCTGAAACATTTTTGAGCTGATCAGTCAAGTAACAACATTGTTTCTAGCTGTCAAGTGCCTTATTTTGGGGAAATATTTTCGCAGATTCAGGTGTTCACATTTTAGCTTGCTCCTGGAGTTGTTCCTGGTCAAGTGTAAGCAACAGAGTTAAGAAGTATGGAGATACAGAGTTAGAAAATGAAGAATACATCAGACTTTGTGATCCACACACGGGTTAAATGAAAAAACCACACACACCTCGGTGACAAAGAATGCATGGAAACCAACTGGAACCCTGTGGGGTAATTCAATAACTGCAACTGGATCAGGCGACATTGTCTTAGCATCAATGACATTAACTGCTGATTTTCTGCACCAAAATATCAAGCCAGTTAGATTCAGGACCAACGTTAGTCAACAGAATATTGATCAATAAGAAGCTGTTACCCAGTGCTGTTGTCATGGGTAAACAATATTAGATACCCATCATCCTCTTCAGAAGTGATACCAGGTTCACGCGGAACAAATATAGCCTCTGATCCGTATTTATTTGTCCCTAAGTCATAAATGCCTTCGATGTTTCCCCCAATTTCGAGCTTCGATTTTCCCATCTCAGGCTCTGCGTGTAGGTCAAATTTGACAACACCTTTGACCTTTGCAATGTTATCTAGCATGGTTGCATAAACAAATCTTTGTTTCCTGGCAACAGGAAAAATGTATGAATAAAATAAAACTGCAGAAGAGAAATCAAAAGTTTTGACAGTATATAGAACTTTATCTCGGCATTTTAGGTGACAACTTGGTTTCATACCTTCCGGTATAACTTTCATTTACTCTAGGAAAATCTACAGCAGACACAGACAGCTGCTTTTGTGTCGCCAGGCCAGTTTCCATGTTGAATCTCATTTCATATCTGAGAAGAGTCTCTTCTTATGGACAACTTGGTATCCAAATAGTATAATTATACAATGAATTTTCACATATATTCTGGGTTGCTTACAGTTCATTTTTGAAGTCATTGACCTTCTCTTCAACAGCTCCATTAACCATGTCCAGATCAGGATTCTCAAGCCGACAAGTTATCAAAACAATTTCTTCATTCTCTTCCCATGCATTAGCTGATGAGGGACATGTAAAAATCATATTTTGTATATCTTCATAAAACAGGTGACCAAACCAAACATGCTGCTCATTCCAGTTCATGACTTTTCAGAATTCAAACTAGATGCACATAAAGACGACTGAGCTCGAAACAAAAACCTTAAATATACTGGTGCATTACTAAACTCAAAAGCTGTAAACAATATTGTTTCCTAAAGATTCTGAAACAACCCTAAAAGCCTGGTATGTTTCCAAGATTTATCATGAGCAGGGAAACACAATCCTTTTAACAAAAAAATAGTATTTCTCTCAGCAGTTACACACAAATTATACGGTGACGAGAAGAGTAGTGAAACAGACCCTGCGACTAAGATAGAAATCTCTCTATATATATTCAGCTAATCATATCAACAGAGAGCTATGTAAAAGCGAAAATACTCCTTCCAAATCGATTTAATGGACTTGCATTTCAGAAATTAGGGAATCATCACGTACCGTTGTGGAATATGAAACAGTTTGGAAGCTCAAACCATTTGATTCGAAGCTCATTCTTGTCATAACGTGGCAGAATACCAAACCGAGCTTTTTTGGATGGGTCAAATGTAAAGATGAATTTCTTCTCTTTCACCATTTCCTATTATTCAAATGTATCAATGACTTGCGATAAACCCAGATAAACTAATTACATTAGTGTAAATAATTGAGTTTAGGTGACTTTGGCAGAATTATAAGCTGAAGCCATTTTGGGCTAGTCACTATTGGATAAATTTCATGTACAGTAGAGAGCATGAAATAGTCTCAACTCTCAACTTGTTCACAACTGCACTGTTGTGTGTAGTGAACAGTGCATGAAGATAAAATGGACAAAAGATAAGGTCACAGTAGCATGCCAGAATTATATCTAAAAATGGACAGCAGACCTATTTAGTGAAATTCAGACTCAACAAATCAAACAAAGGTGAGATTATCTGTCATCTAAAATAACCTTGCGAGACTATTGATTAGATTATACCTTTGGTCTGAAGTACAACGGAAGGTCCATGAAGATAGCATAATTCTCAGTAATGGCAAAATCATGCATCATTACAGGTGCAGCAATAGTAATTGGTACTGGATCATGCATGAACCCGTCTTTGGAAATGACTCTGTAGGTCAGGTATGGAGACGTGTGTGAATAGCCAAATGTAAACATCTCACCTGTAGGTGAAAGCTTGATAAGTCAGTCAAGCAAAAAATTTCTTCATTTGATATACTTTGTTAACCAGTTCTTACCAGTACATGGGTCAACCTTAGGATGAGCCGTGAAAGAATGCTGCAGTCTCTTGTCATAATCAAGCAAGCCCACAGTTTGCAGATCCCCGTCCTCCATGACTTTAATAACGTCTGGGTGTTCAGCATATTCATCCATGTGCGGGGACAAGCACATGTAATCAAATCCAGGAAAGTCAGTACTGCTTCCTCAATTTCAAGTATTATCATCATACTCAGAAGAAGATGAGAATAAAGACTTACATGGTTTATCTGCCTCTTGCAGAGCTAAAAGTTTCCCGTGGTGATAAATGAGAGCTGTATTTCCTACAAAAGAGCTATTTACATTAATGATCCATTCGTAATGTGTAGCAATTAACTGTATTTACAACCATACAGGCCACACACATACAACTACACCTTTGTTTTTTCATGTTACAGAAATCATTTTTCAATTTATCATCTCATGCAAGTCATTTACCGTCATACAAGCTGCTCAGTGATGTTTCACAGTAACAAAAGTCGCCATACATAAGAAAAGCATATTTTAACAAAGGTTACCTGTCCCATTTCCATATGACATGTCGAGGACTTTCAGTTTTGCCCTCAGCATCTGAAAATTCACCATAAGTAGCCCAAAAAACCCCTTCATATCTCCAACCTGCAAACAGAGAATAATGATCCAGTATTGTAGCGTGTCAAATACAGACAAAAGTACACAATTTATTCATATTAGGCATGCCTTCATAAACTTGGAACCTCCGAAATACTCTTCTTGCTTAAGTCTTGACGTTTGAACATAACGTGACACGTACGTTGCTTTTCCATTTTTGATGCGCACGCCGTGAATCATTCTGCATATGTTGTCAGGACATTTCTCAAGAACTCAGTAAAACATCGTAATCCGTATTCATTCATATAGAAAGATTATACTACTATAAATTACTTATCTACCAAGACTCGTTATATTTTAAAAAACCACCTACTCGGTGATTTGCACATAATCTGATTCAAAGGAAAATATTAAAAGACAAAATCCAGCCTTGGATTGGATGCAACCACGCCAAAAATTTAATGCTTTACTGGTCACAACAGGTCAGCATCCCAATTAAGTCATCAAATTCAGCAGAACCAGTTCAAATGATTAAAATACACAACACAGTCCTTCACGAGCTTCATCTATAAAAAATAAAAACGTCATCCAGAGCTAGCTTACCCATCTCCGTCAAACCTGCACATTCATCACACAAAAAGATACTAGTAAGTAGTTTTCCGTTATGCTATCAGTCAACACTAACAAGTGTAACTGTTACTTGTTAGTAATCATCCATAACAGAATGCTAAAGTTAACAACAAGCTGTGATGTTGTATAATAAAAGAAACAAGTACAAAAAGAGGTCTGATGTGTACCAGTGATATCCAGCCACAGGAGCAAATTTAGGATTCGGACCAACTCTGACAAACTCCCCATCCATACACGACTACAAAAAAATCAAAACATAAACAATCAAAAACTGCTTGTAACTAATTTCAGTAGAATAACCCTATGAAGGTGAACTGACCGGGAGGTGACCGATGACGGGAAGATCAGCACAAGGAGGAGTTTCATTAACAACAGGAGCGAAGTCGCCGGAGAGATAATGCTGCGGTTTAGATGAATCGTACAAGAACCGAACGACGAGCTTTTCAAGAAGATCGATCGCTTTGGAAGTGAGGCCTTTCTGTGGATTCGGCTTCACAGTCACGATTCCGTCTGCGTCGCCGGCTGTGGTGGTGTCGTCGATTACGGCCATGATTTGGATGAGGGAGGGTTGATTGACTGATGAGGTTTATATTAGCGGTTGTTTGGGCAGTGCTGCGTTTTGTTCAATTTATGTATCGTGTTGACTTTTGGTACAAAGGTTTTCTTGTGATCTCAATTCTCAAGTAGGTAGGCCGCCTGCTTTGTTTGGTTCTAAACGATGATGCTCCTAATCAGTGTTATTAAACCCGACTCGGCCCGGCGGGCGGGGACTTAATCGGGTCGGGTCCCTTATCGACCCTAAAATGCAAGTGACCCGGGTTGACCCAATCAATCCGGACGGTTCAACCCGTGACCCGGACGGTTCAACCCACGACCCGCTCGGTTTATCCCTTGAGCCCGATCAAAGCTCGTTTTACACAAAAAATTATTACCATACGCAAACTCAAATAGAGCTTGATAACATTGAAACTAATTAAAATCTCAAAAATTATACTTCGGTTTAGCCAACTGGCCAAGCGAAGTCTGAATTTTGGATTGAATGGGCTGTATATTTATACACCATTCTCTACTCATTCTTGCAATGTTGAGCGGTGTGGGATATACTTCCGCGGACCCTTCATGATTTATTTCCGCGGAAGTATATCCCACACCGCTCAACATTACAAGAATCAATAGAGAATTGTGTATAAATATACACCCCATTCGAACAGCAACTCATACTTCGCTTGGCCATTTCATTTGGTTAAGTTGAAGTGCAATCATACTAGATATAACTCCAGTGTAATTCGAGATTTTAGTATGGTAATAAATTTGTGTATACACTTAATATTAAATATTTGACATAAGCATTGACCCCAGAGTCAACCCGGGTTGACCCTCTAACCCGTTGACCCAGTGTCGAAACCGGGTCGACCAACGGGTCGGGTTTCACAACACTGCTCCTAATTACCTTAATTTTGGATTGTTGCTAATTTTTATGAAACTATTACATTCAACCCAGTAAGTTATCCATATATACAAAAAGGTCCGCATCTTCGCGTTTTCGTCCAAACCTTTTCAGTGAAGCGCGACCGGAGCGAGAAGAGGGAGAGAGGAGATGAACGCTCCAGATCGATACGAGCGATTCGTCGTTCCGGAAGGCACCAAAAAGTATTAGTTTTATCAAAAGTATCTTGTCGATTTCATCGTAATTGACATTTGGTTGATTTTTTTGTTAGGGTTTCGTATGAGAGGGATACCAAGATAATTAACGCAGCAGCGTTCACTATCGAGCGTGAGGATCACACAATCGGCAACATCGTTCGTATGTAAGGTTTCGGATGTTGGTTGTAGTAATGGACTAGTAGTAGTAATTGCTTGATTTTTGCTGATGTGGAATTGTGACAGGCAACTTCATAGAGATGAGAATGTGCTGTTTGCTGGTTATAAGCTTCCTCATCCTCTTCAGTACAAGATCATCATCAGGGTATGTGAGATATGGTGGTGTTAGTTTAGAAACTGATCTTTTGTGTACACAAGCGTTCATTTCATACATATAGTGTTGGCAAATTTCTGCCTTGAATATTGTTGTGTGTGCTTGTGCTCTTTTCCCCCTGTATGTGATTTTTTTTGCAGCTATGGGTGCAAGGAAATTATTGTTTACAGTAATGATTGTTGTAACTTGTGATAATGGTTAAAAATGATAGTTGTGAACAAAATTTATCATCTTTTTATTAAGTTCTTCACGAGGGTTGTTGGGAGATTGGCATATGTGGTGTCAGTTTGTGGCTGCTGAATTTAGTGTTTGTAGTAGCATTGTTGCCCTTGTGTGTGATTTTTATTGGAGTTGTTTAGCTGAAAGTATATGCGAGCCTAATGCTGTTGTCTACGTGTGGGATTGATCAGATTCACACGACGAGTCAGTCATCGCCGATGCAAGCATATAACCAGGCAATTAATGATTTGGACAAAGAACTTGATCACCTGAAGAATGCTTTTGAGGTATTTGTTCATTTTAGAATTACAGCTACCTGAATAACTGTGCTATTTTTGATTATGACCGTCCTCGTCATGGATCATTAACAGTTTTATTGCTTGTTTTAATTAAAGAGCGCTGAATGCCGTCATTACATATTGATAGTTTTTCTGAAAGTAATAACTACATTAAACTCTCCCTAGTCCTTCCTCGTATTCTTGCTTGTTGTGGATTAGCTCGACTTTTGTTACTGGCACTTACATGTGGTAAACCTCCACCTGACATCGTGATGTTGGGATTTTTGCAGGCAGAGATTGCAAGACATTCAGAGGGATATTGATGCAGATGAAGCATTACAAGCTGAGTTAGGTGAACTTCAGGACATATGTGTTTTGAGCAACTTAAGCTTTGATCTGTAACCAAATACTTGTAAAATTTGAATTTAAGACTATTCAGATCTAAAGTTGGCCTCTTTATTCCTGTCTCATGAAACTTTACATCAATTCTAAACCTAGTGGTGTTTAGTCTTTTACACCATCTAACAAAGCAACTGGGATTTGACATGAATTATAGGGGACACTAAACTTACTCCTGCAATTTCCTCACCTAATGCGCTGCTCAAGCATACCTTCAGTTGCCTTGTAAGCAATACAATAACGTTATTTTCAGGTACCAAGTGATTGCTGGAGTTATTGAACCAATGCTAACCCATGTTAGGATTCATATCTAAACAATTAGCAGAGTTCCAAGAAATCATCTTACTCGTGTCAGTAGCCGAAGCCACTACATCAACACGTGTCCCTCTCCATAACTTCCACGTCATTACCGACCAACCAGGTATAAGACCATACTTCCGCTGTTGCCCTATCTTTATAACCTAGCAAAACAACACAAGACAAAATCCACATCCAAAAATGGAGAAGCAAGAAACAAGACCGCCCAATATCAAACCTCAAACAAATCAGTCTCATGAAACAGACCACAACAAAAGTGTTGATGACAAGAAACAGGACAATGAACAGCAAACAGAACCGCCATTGATGGCACTGAACCATGTGTCTAGAGTATGTAGATCTGTTGAGGATTCTACTGAGTTTTACACGAAGGTGTTGGGGTTTGTTTTGATCGAAAGACCGCCGGCTTTCGACTTTGATGGAGCATGGTTGTTTAACTATGGAATTGGGATACATCTGGTTCAATCTAAAGATGAGGATAAACTTCCAAAGAACCCGGAGGAGCTTGATCCTATGGACAATCACATCTCCTTTCAGGTACAAAAAAACTACCATATATATTTTGTTTGTTCTTCAAATATAACTTCAGATGATATATGTGATAGTGCGAGGATATGGGAGTTACTGAAAAGAGGCTAAAGGAGTTTGACGTAAAGTACATGAAAAGAACGGTGGAGGATGACCAGACCGGTACATCTATCGACCAGCTGTTTTTCAATGACCCTGATGGTTTCATGGTTGAGATTTGCAACTGTGAGAATCTGAAGCTCGTCCCGGCTGGTTCGTTAGGCAAAATCAGACTGCCGATGGACCGACACACTCCGCCTCTCCAAACGGATCATTCCAATGATCGATCTTAATTAGACATCTCATGTTCTGTAGTGAAACCCATGTAGCTTCAGTTTTCAGTTATGTTAGTTGAGATTTCCTACTTAAGTGTGCCAATTATAATTACAAAAATCTGACTACAAAAATCTTACGTAATTATGATTCTAATACGTCAAAGCAAGATGAAAGAAGCAACAATTATCATGTGAAAATCATTTTATAATTAAATTTAGCATTTAATGAGAATATAAAAGATGAGTATTAATTACGTCGACAAGTCAAGTATGAAGGCAGCAACATCATTAGTATAAAATTAAGAAACCATAATCGACGACATGTTTAACAAACAAATCTAAAAGCGAAAGCATCGTTTTATTATCTATTTATTTATATACAAATTTTGCTAATTAATTTGCAGAGCGAAATCGAGATGAGATTCGTTTAATCCAATCTCAGATCGCCGCATTCCGATTCCGTTCTACGCAAATTCGATCGATCTGATAGATTTTGATTCGCTGTGGGCCGATTGGTTGATTGAATTGAATTGGATTGTACGGGCGGAGGATGGTAAGAGGCGTTTGCGGTGGAAAGCGCGTGTAGTATTAGTGGGGGTGGACGGAGATGAAGGGCGGAGGAGGTCTTCCGGCGAAGAGGAGGTGGAGACGAGTTATTGGGGTTCTCGTACTCGTCCTTCTCTCTATGCTTCTTCCTCTCGCCTTCTTGCTTAGTCTCCACAACGGCATCATCTCCGCTGGTAACATTGTCATCTTTTTATTTGATTTTCATTTATTGCTTTAGTTGATTGATCAACAGATCTGTTCCTGGTCTGTTTTTGTCAAATATGATTTCATTTGATTTTTGCTTTTGTAGGAATTTCATACGATTTGGATGTGCTTCCCGGTGTTGAAGAGTCTGATGAGAGTAGCGCTAGGAGAGGATGGGAGGTAAGTAGTTCAATGTAAACATATTGAATTAGGGTATGTTTTCAAGTACGTAATTAATGCTTTATTCTGATATTGCAGAATGACAAAACTGAGCAGGTGGAAAATGTTTTAAAAAGAATGGGGAATAATAACCCAAAGGTTTTATTTTTGTTCTCTTGTTTATGAGTACTTTCCTGTATGCCGGTTTATGGTAATGTTCCAATTTTCTGTACAAATATATTTTTTTGTTGAGAGGTTTTGTGTAATGATGTAAAGTATTAATTTGACTAGGAAAATAGTTTTAGGTTTTCTATTCTCTTACTGGAGGGATGGCGACTGAGAAATAGTACATAGACCCTGGAAATATTCTCCAATTCTAGTGTCAAAGTGACCCAAAGTTTCATAACAATTTGTCACTTAATTGTCGATAACAAAAGTGGGATATAGAGCTTTGAATCAAGAATGATAGTAACAAGTATCGGCTAGTGGTTTGTAGGGTATATTTTTTCTTTACTGTTTTCTTTTTATTATCACATTTCCTGAGTTTTTTTGGTTGCTTATGCATCAGGAAGCCTCGGCAAACTTTGTTGAGAGAACTGAAAATGAAACAGACAGGGGCCCTGAAGAAACAACTCAGCCAACACGAGGTCTGAGTAAATCTTCATGCTACCAGTTCTTTGTATATTTTTTGAATGCTGTTTTGAGGGTAATTATCTAACTATGGCAAACATGTAGATTCTCGTGGGCCACCAGACTTGCCAAAACTAAATCCAACTCCTGCTGCAAATGTATGATTCTGTTCTTGATTCTATATTTCTCATGAACATTGCTAATATTTTCCTACAGTATCTTGATTTTCAATAGTTGCTCCTCAATTAACTTGAGAGTCTATTACAGAATGCTTTGGGCAATCGGTCAGAAGCCACCGGTATAACCACCAGCAATGCTGTTGAAGAAAGTGAAGATTCGTGTGAGTTAAAATACGGAAGCTACTGTCTTTGGCGTCGACACCATCGAGAAGAGATGAAAGACTCCATGGTTAAGAAATTGAAAGATCTGCTATTTGTGGCAAGGGCATATTATCCTAGTGTCGCAAAACTTCCCAAACAGGGAAAATTATCACACGATATGAAGCAAAATATTCAGGAATTTGAGCATATATTCAGTGATGCTATTACAGATGCGGATCTGCCAAATCAGTAAGTTATAATGCATTTAAATTAGGTTCTCTGTGATGTTATTTCTTCGCATGATGCTGAAACCATTTTTCTATCCCTTTATAGGATTGAAAATAAAGTGCAGAAGATGGAGAATGCAATAGAGAAAGCTAAGTTGGTTGTTGCCGATTGCATAAATGTTGACAAGAAATTACAACAATTAGTTGATTTAACTGAGGATGAAGCTCGGTTCCATATGAGACAAAGTTCTTTCCTCTACCAAATCGGGGTGCAGACTATGCCGAAGAGTTTTCACTGCCTCTTTATGAGATTAACAGTGGAGTACTTTCAGTCTACTAATGATATTGAGCTCCCACTTGATGAGAAGTTTATGGACCCTTCATTGCAACATTATGTTTTATTTTCAAAAAATGTACTCGCAGCTTCTGTCGTGATCAATTCGACCGTGATGCATGCGAAGGTAAGGACTGATTCATCTGTGGTTGTTATAACAGCTACTTTTCTTCTTCTC
The DNA here is from genome assembly GCA_006409495.1 of Sedum album. Lineage (NCBI taxonomy): Eukaryota > Viridiplantae > Streptophyta > Magnoliopsida > Saxifragales > Crassulaceae > Sedum > Sedum album. Next base: position 57,116 of record QZGG01000272.1, read on the forward strand.
TGTCAGGTTTAATGATTATTGGACTGGGTTTGATTTATATTATAGGAAAGCGGGAATCAGGTCCTTCCATGTCATAACAGATAAACAAAACTACTATGCGATGAAATTTTGGTTTTTTAAGGAAAAATATTTGGAAGCGACGGTGGAAGTTTTGAACATTGAAGAACTTGAGCTACAAGACCTTCCAACTTTGCAACTTCATCTCCCTGAGGAGTACCGTGTTTCAGTTCATGGAATGAATCAATCTCGTCCAACCCAAATCATGACTGAATATGTATCTGTTTTTTCTCATTCACATTATTTTCTCCCTATAATTTTCCATTATTTGAAGAAAATTGTTCTTTTGGATGATGACGTGGTCGTCCAGCAAGATTTGTCGGCTTTATGGGACCTTGATATGGAATCTAAAGTTATAGGTGCAGTACAACGGTGTAGTCTGAGGTTGGGTCAGCTTAGAAGTTACTTGGGTGAAAAAGATTTTGATGAAAAGTCATGTTTATGGATGTCCGGAATGAATGTGATTGACCTCGTTAGATGGAGGGATCAAGATATTACTGGAACATACAACAACTTGATGCGAGAGGTATGCATGCAGCAATTAATCATTTCCTCTTCTGTCTCTTCTTAAGTTGCATAGTTTTCCTTTTTTCATCGTACTGTGAACTTCATCATATCTGCCATCCATGCCAATAGACTCATATTAATGGGCCACCTGACTTAGTTCTTCTGTTGCAATTGCAGCCACTATTAGCAAAAGTATCTTCTGAATCTCTACCTCTGCGTTCTAGCTATCTCTCTTTTCAGAACCAAGTTTATCCCCTTGATGAAACGTGGGCTCTCTCCGGGCTGGGTCATGACTATGAGATAAATGCTGAAACAGTTGAAAATGCTGCAGTTCTACATTATAATGGCAATATGAAGCCTTGGTTAGATCTGGGGATTCCGAGCTACAAAAGTTACTGGAAACGCTATGTTGATAGCAACCAGTTTTTAAAGCCAGTGCAATGTGAATTCGTGACACACAACCAAGCATTTATACGTGTCTGGAAAAAACTACACCTGACATCAGTCGAGTGATGAGAGAAGTCACTCCTGACGAAAACTGGTCACAGTATATTATTTTTGTCTTACACAAAATGACTTCAGGCTCAGCAAAACGGAAAGAAACTGAAGTTGCTAGCAATGAAGATACACAGTTGGTAATTCTAGTCCCCGCTAGAGTTCATAGAGCAGCACGTTATAAATTTCCCAAAAGGCATTTTGACTCAATATAGAAGTAGTTCTTACTATCGTATTTCAAATGTAAAGAGCAAGCCAATTCTTTGCTTAATGTATTCATAGGATTGATGTTCTCTGCTACTTATATTCGATTTATTTATTTATCTATCGGAAAACTTTTACCTATTTTAAATTTCATGTATCTGTAACTCATTTTGTCATAGGAAAAAACACAGAAGTGAAAATGACACCAGAACACACAACACATCATAGTGGGAAAGACAAAATCAGTGGGAACGAGATACAATTGGGGAACCACAAGATCTCTAAATATCTGCACTTGACACTTCACATATAGCAACAATATCGGACATTCTGCACCTTTAAAACAACATCGTCACCCAATCAAAATATCCACATTTTATATAAAGCTAGAGAAGCACACTGCACACTCACAAACTTGTCATCAAAAAAGAACAAGTTACATAAACATTGCTATGAAGAAAAAAGTGCACCCCAACTCGGCCAAGGCTACAAGTACAACAAATACAACCTCAGTAGGAACTTCTTCATCTTCAACTAAACAAGAGACGGAGGCACTAGTTCTGACTGTGTGGAAGAAGTCATTGCTTATGAGTTGCAGCGGATTCACGGTTTTCGATGCGCTTGGGAATCTTGTATATAGAGTTGATAATTACGTTGCTGGAAATAGTAATGAGATTTTGCTCATGGATGAGTCTGGGAACCCTATATTCACCTTTCGTCGCAAGGTACGTACTTAGTAATAACATATTCATGTGTTTATAAATTTGTCATGTGTGTGATTCCTGACTGTTTTTTTAAATGCAGAGGTTGACTATAGGAGATAACTGGCTGGTTTTCGAGGGGGAGACCTCTGTGAACCCGCGATTCTCAGCAAAGAAGATTCTGAGTTTCAGGAATGTGAAGTGTCTGGCGCAAGTGAGCACCAATGAAGGCAATAAAAATACGGTGTACGAGGTGGAAGGGGCATATGGGATGAGGAGCTGTGTGATTTATGATCGGAATAGAAAGGTTGTAGCGGAGATAAAGAGGAAGGAGGCGGCTGTGAGAGGTGCAGACTTCGGAACAGATGTGTTCAGGCTGGAGGTGGAGCAGCAGGGTATTGAGTCTTCAGTGGCGATGGCTGTTGTCATCCTGCTCGATCAAATGTTTGAAGCTTCCAGCCGGCGGTACTCGCCATGAATGTCATTCTCATCATTATTGGTAACGTTCAATAAAATGCTATGTTGATAAGCACTGAAAGAAAAGTTGACGCGGATGTCCTGTTTTGTCATTGTTGACTGAACAACATTTCGGTGGTTGTGGTCGTTTTGGTTGGCCTGAGTCAGACCCACACTAGATTAGGGCGGTTTGTAAATAAAGACATTGTAAAGCTTATCTTGTTGTTTCAAACTTAAATGCCAATAAATGCATTGACATGACATTTTTGGAAGGTAGAGGTCCTGGAACGTGACAATCAAAAGCTACAATGATTCCAAATCTAAGGAAAATGGTGCACGTTTGAGATGACTAAAAACTTTTAATGTAATTCCTTACCTGCAGTTTCACGTATACAACAGTCATTGCACACGCTTTTAGTTAGACCATACATGGATCATACCAAAGCTGTTGCCCGTGAAGATTTCGTTGGTGTCTTCGTCGTAGAAAAGGGCAGTTACTTCTTCTAAAGCCTGCGTACGGGTTCTTTTGGAGTCGAAGGATGGTTCTCGCTTTGCTGAACTCTCCCCACCATCATCACCTTCAGGACAACCACTCTCAGGGGTAATTTTAGCCAGGCACTTTCCAGTTTTAATGCTGCTTATATTGATAGAACCAACTGCAAAATCAGAAACTAAGAAAATAAGACAGTCTTGGGTAGACATTGCAGTTCGAAACAATCCCATCAGAACTTTGTGCGTGTAGTTGTAGCTAAAGCATAACCAAACAGATGATGACAATTTACTGACCCACATTTAGGAGAATTTATGAAAATGACATATCAACAATTAACAGCACTGCAAAATCTTCAAATACCATACATTTTAGCATTCATACCTTTTCTCTCCATCGCGACATCGTCGAGATTAGTTTTGCAGTAAGATAAAATGAGATCTTGCCCGCTTGTAATGTAAATTGTATTCGAGTTGCAATCAGCATACCACAAAACATGATCTTCAAAAGATGTTACAAGTTCTCCTTGGAAATTCCACCCTGAAACCGTTCCATCCCTAAATGCAAGGAACAATTGGTTCTCGTACAGAAATATAAAAGCTGTTGTTGTTGGGAACTTGGCAGTCGCAACTTCAATCTGTTCAGTGCTTCTTACCTGCAACCATTTATTTGTCATATAAAAAGAACACCTTTTCTAGATTCTACTGAAACATGACGGAATGTAAATGGTTACATCTCGAATTTGAAGGTTTTCGTTTTCCTGCTTGACCAAAAGCTTTTCATTGAATTGTTCAATGAAATCCAGCTTCTTATTCCTATGGAGCAGATGGTTGAATTTCTTGAGAACAGTGCCGTCTTCTATTGATAAAATCTTAAGAGGTATATGACCGAAAGCTCTCTTGAAAATCAATAACATAATCCCTGGACTGTTGCCATCGCCATCAGTCAGCTAACAATGTACAGTTAGAAAATTGATAAAGACTGGAGATGTACCTTATCTTTATTTCTAGAACATTTTTGTCTGTTATAGTATACAGTAAGGAATAATTCTTCAAGTCAAAAACCTTGTAAACACTGCAAGAAAAACAAATATGGATATTTCAGATTTACTAAGTGAAAGAGTTAAATTTAGATCCTCCGAATCAACCTGTGTTGTGAGCCTACCTATCTTGGGCAGCATACGTCAGCACTTTACCGTTAACATCATCAAATTCTACAAAACCTGGAAACTTTAAGCATTCGGTTTCAAACAACGGGAAACCAGCATCAAGTAGTCCTCTCCTCACATAACTGTCAATTTCAACAGACAAATAAAATCTGGCAAAAGAAAATTAATAAACAAATAGCAAAAATACTGCACATACTCAATTTTAATGGATCGGCATCTAAGAGTCGTAAAGGAGTCAGACGCATAAACGGAAACTGTAATAATGGAATCATTATTCTTATTATAAAACATGCTTCGCACAACTTCATCTGCAGCAGCATTAAGCACACAAATCATTTTTTCCGTCTCTGTAATAAAAACACCAAGTTTCGAATCAGAAGCACACATTACCAAACAAATCGCAAATCATTTAACTCATTAGTCTATAGACCTCTACTAAATGCCGCACATACACCAGAATGTGAAAGAGAAAATACAAGATCCTTCACCCCCACGATCTCCATGACTTTTGATCTGGATTGCAGAAACGAAACCTCCAATGCCGATACTGCCTTCATATCGTACGTATCATACTCCTCCTAAAACATATCAAGCAAGTTAAAAATAAACCTCATCATCAAAAATTGATTAATTAAAGGCTGCGGGAGCAAACCACAATACGCATGTTGCGAAACCTTTCGCGATCATCAGCATTCCTAAAAGCACGATCCGGCTTAAGAGAAATCTCACGCCGCATCAACTTCTTGACACTATTCACAACTCCGTCAGAGCGAGGCCGCTTAAACGAGACTCGTCTACCGCGACAAGGTCGAGAACTCACTGAGAACATCTCCCGATCCATACTCGAAATTCGATGAAATAATTTGAATTATAATGATGAGAGTAACGGAAGCCCTAAGTAAATAGACGCTGACGGTGATCGGAAGATTCGGCGATTTCTAGGGTTTTCGGGGAAGAGGGAAAGTTTAGAGAGAGGGTTGCTCCCGCGCTGGGGTTTTGTAATGAATGAGTGAAAGGATGCGTTCTATATTTTAGTGGAATTCTGCATAAGTGACACGTGTATTAAACGACACCGCATACTTGTGATCTTAAGTTAATTTGCTGTCAGCATGGAAGTCGATCAATAATAAATTTCGTCATATTTACGCAACTGATCCCGACGGTTTGTATATATATCTATAAATATATACAAACAAGTCCCTTAGGTTTGATTAAGTTCCGTTCAGGAGTTGGTGATCTTTGTTTTCACGAACTCACTTCTTCGACATCGAATTCACAATCGTCGCCCGTCAGTGGGTTATCTATCGTTGCCAGTGGTGGGTTCGATTTTGTTTGGTACAAATTCTTCAACTTTTCAAGATTTACGTTTTCGTCTTTTCCTGAAAATTCGAGTTGAATTGTACTTTTTGATTATATGATGCTTGGTTGTGAGTAATGTTGATATTGACTATGGTGGATTGATGAACTGGTGCTGTTTTGTGTAATTTTTCTTCTTGTTACTATGTTTTAATCTTGAAACCATAAAGCTGTGTTTTCCAATGCTTATTTGTTTGAATGACCACAAAGAATGAAAAATGTGGAACTGATTTTGTTGATGTATCTAATAATTAAAAAAATAGATGCTTTATGTTTTTCCGCAGATGTAATGAAGAGATCCTTCTCCAGATCCTGCAATGGCCAAGAGTAACGTAGTATACTAACCTTAGTGATAGGATAAAAACAATTTTTCTTATTTCAGTTATAATATATTTCTTAATTGGGCTGATTCTGATGAGTAACCAATTGATGTTGTACTCTTTTGTTGATTAGTTAATATGAGCACTATGTCAATCTGTGGCATCATTCTTCAATCTGACTTCAAAGGCAAGTGGCTGACTTCCGTTTCTCATTCTTGATTGATGATTCTTTTTTGAAAAAATGTATCTTTCATTTAGTGTATATTTTGATGTTTTGTCAATTGATCTTTTTTCTCCTTTTTCCATGAGAAAAAACAGGCAATATCGTAGGCCTCTGGTTGCCGTGTATCATATTCAGGAATTGTCAGTTAACCAAATTGTCACTTATGTAGAATTCCAAAATTTCCGAAATATAGAAACACATGGTCAGTGAGAACCGGGACTCTTCTCTCACGCATCATGGATGACAAGCATTCAATTCAAGGTATTTTAATTGCACTCTCATGTTCTGAAGTTGCGTAAATTTGTAGTTTTGCTTATTTCTTTGATGGGCTGCCTTTGTTCTTCAGCAACAAATCGGAAGCTATTTTTAAGAGACTCCCACTGAATTTTGTACCACAGTGAAAAAGTAAAATTGTTATTTGTTACTGGCGAATCCAACATTGGCTGATTTACGGGGCTCTGACGCCAACTCCACTCACATCACAGAAACCACCACTATACATTATTCAGTAACTTGCTTGTTGCATGTCTTAATATCTCCATACCTGATACTCATTTGGGGTGAGTTATTTCCTATTCCATTGCTTTCCTCTCGTGTCTTATTAACCTATACTCAGGTTATGTACTTGAAATTGTTGATAGAAGCACCAAATCAGCTCGCTACGAGTTCCATCTTTACCAAGGTATGTATGCCCTTGTATTTCAATGTCCATCTTTACCAAATACTCATTTGGTGTATTATATTATTATACATGTGAAAGACAATCACCTGATATGCAGTGGCCCATAGTGCTTTAATTTGTTATAATGATAATTGTGTATTCCATAAAGTAACAAGTTCTTGAGTTTGAAGTTATAGTTGTACTAAATCATATTGGCGTAATTATAAAAGTGGCATCTTACTTATTTTATAAACAAAGGATGTTTATATCCTTTTTTTATGGTAAATATGTATTTTTGATATAAAAGTGATATTTTTATTATACAGTTACCAATGACATCATTTGTTTCAATGAGCTAATGCAAAGAGAGTTCTGTTGTGTTTGATATTGGACAGGCAGTTTATCGAGCACAAATATATTCTGAGACATGGTGCTGTTACACCTAACATTGATACCAAAATCAGTTGAGGGGTTCAAGTCATGTGGTTCAAAGCCAATTTAGATGCCTAATATTTGAGGCCAACAGTGTTGATTGTTCTACTCACTGCTTGCGCCATGTTGAAAATTACATGTATGGGGTACTGTTCAAGAGAGAGCTCGACTTTGCAGATGATATTTGATACTGATGACACTTGCAGCATTTCCAACCTAAAAGTCACAAGTGATACACAACATTCAAGCCAAATATCATTGACGCAATTTTGTATGATTACATACAACAATACTAAAGCAATTGTCTTTGAATTAATTTTTTTATAAATGCTAGTGTGATCCAGATGACCTGGCCTGGTTAATCAGACCCGACCCATCACAAAAGCAATAGAAAAGTGGCCAATTGCAGCGTGAACGTGATCGTGAAGTTGGGAGGCATTGACGCGACTTTGTCAATTTAACGTAATTTAAAATTGATACATAAAACCAAGCGCAGAGAGCAGCGAAGATGCCGAAACTCGCACGATCAATCGGATTCAAACCACCAACCGATAGTCACAATGATTCGCCGATCATCCACCGTGTCAACGACTTTGTTAATTTTGCTATGCTTAACCGGATCGTGTTTGTGTCGATTCGTAGTTGAGAAGAATAGTTTGAAAATCACATCGCCAGTTGGATTGAGAGACGATTACGAATGCGCTATTGGCAATTTTGGCGTGCCTCAGTATGGAGGTAGTTTGGCTGGATCGGTTGTGTATCCAAAAGTCAACCAGTTGGCTTGTAAAAGTTTTGCTGACTTTGGTGTCTCGTTTAAGTCTTCTACTCCTGGTGGTCGTCCAACTTTTCTCCTCCTTGATCGTGGAGGTAGTTTTTACTCTTTTTTAATGTATTTATATACTGTTGTATTTCGTTAGATCATATTGATTGTATTGATTTTTGTTACTCTTGTTTAATTTATGGAATGTAGAATGTTTCCTTATTTGTGTAATATTGATTTTAGTTGTAAAGATGAACCGGAATTATGAACATTGACAGCTGAGTGAGCATGAATCATGAATGTGTGGTTCTTTTAATTGTGCAGAATGCTATTTTGCATTGAAGGCGTGGAATGCGCAGAATGCTGGAGTTGCAGCTGTACTTGTTGCTGATGACAGGGTTGAGCCACTCATCACAATGGACACCCCAGAAGAAGGCAACACAGATACTGCCTTTTTGCAAAACATTACGATACCTTCGGCACTTATTTCTCAAAGGCTAGGAGATGAAATAAAAAAGGCCCTGTCTAATGGAGAGATGGTTAGCATTAACCTTGATTGGAGAGAGGCACTTCCTCATCCTGATGAGAGAGTTGAGTACGAGTTTTGGACAAACAGTAATGATGAATGTGGCCAGAAATGCGATACGCAGATTGAGTTTGTCAAGGAGTTTAAGGGAGCTGCGCAAATACTTGAGAGGAAAGGGTACACTCAGTTCACTCCGCACTATCTTACGTGGTACTGTCCGCTAGCATTTATATTAAGCAAGCAGTGCAAGGCCCAGTGCATCAATAATGGCAGATATTGTGCGCCTGACCCTGAGCAAGATTTCACCAAAGGGTATGATGGAAGAGATGTTGTGGTTCAAAATTTACGCCAAGCCTGCTTCTTCAAAGTGGCTAATGATAGTGGAAAACCATGGCTTTGGTGGGATTATGTGACTGACTTCTCTATCCGCTGCCCTATGAAAGATCAAAAGTACACAAAGGAATGTGCCGACCAAGTAATCCAATCTTTAGGTAGGCTAAGGCACTTATTAACGACTTTTAAACATTTATTTTTTTCTCTTCTTTTGAATTACCAATATTCTCTGAAAATAATGCTTGTTGTTGTGTTGCAGGGGTAGACGTCAAGGAGGTTGACAAATGTATTGGAGACACTGAGGCCGATGCGGAGAATCCAGTGTTGAGAGGTGAACAAGAAACACAGGTTAGCCCCTACCATATAGATGGCAATCTTTAAAAACATAGAAAGCCGACTTTCCAGTTTCCATTTACCAACAATTTGTTTTGATCCATGGTCTTCTTATCCCAGGTTGGCAAAGGTTCTCGAGGGGATGTCACTATCTTGCCAACTCTCATTGTGAATAACAGGCAATTCAGAGGTTTGAAAAATCTCTGACCATTCATTCTAGTACTAAGTTGATATAAGCATGCATTTACCGTTTACTGATTTTTTCCTCTTCTTCGTTTTCTCATTAGGAAAATTGGATAAGGGAGCTGTGCTTAAGGCTATTTGTTCAGGATTTCAGGAAACCACCGAGCCACCAATTTGTTTGAGTGACGGTGAGTTTACCTTAGCGTCTTTGATGGCATCATTTTCTGAACAGTAGTAACTAGTAATAATGTTCAAATTATGTTTTGTCTTTAATGCGAATGTGGTTATTCTTGTAGTAATACTTGTTGCACAAAACATCTCTCAGCAATTCTGAAGTCTCAAGTCTTAATTTTCAACTCCATCCTTTATATTGGCTGTTTTCATAATTTTACTGCAGAGATGGAAACAAATGAATGCTTAGACAACAACGGTGGATGTTGGGAAGATAGGGCTGCTAATGTCACGGCTTGTCGGGTATGTTTTATTTTGATATAGCATTGCCTAAGTTTTTTTTTTTAAGAAAGGTGCATTCATTCAAAAATGTTGTTAATGATACAGACACAGAAACAAACCCCTAGGAATTATTATTTTTTCATTCAGAATTTACAGCATTCTTGATATTCTGGACTTTGTAGGATACATTTAGGGGAAGGGTATGCGAGTGCCCTCTTGTGCAAGGTGTCCAATTTGTCGGCGATGGTTACACACACTGTGAAGGTGCTTGTTTCTCTTTTTTAATGTATCAATTTATATTGATATATTAGTTTTGGGAATGCGCTTTAGTAAATAATTCCATTAGCTTTGTGGACCTGTCGTTGGATGTCCTTTATTTGCATCCGGTTCACTTTAGTGTTTTTTGCTGTTCTTGGCTCAGCTTCTGGAGTTTTAAGATGTGAAGTTAACAATGGAGGCTGTTGGAAGGAAACCCAAAATGGCCATGGTTTCTCTGCTTGTGTGGTAAGTACTTTAACTTTCATATGCACTCTCTGCGCCTGTCATTTAACTTTGATCCGAGTATTGATTAACAATAATAAACTCAGGCACATCCTTCAAATAGTTCTAATCCATGTGAGTGCCCTGTCGGGTTCAGGGGAGACGGTATCCGCACATGTCAAGGTATCATCACATCTAATACTGCACCTAAAATCATTTGATGATGCGCAAATCAAGCTTTGCTTCTAGCAATAACCATTTCTATTTTGTTTTTGTCAACTTAGATGTGGATGAATGCAAAGAAAAGACAGCCTGCCAGTGTCCAGAGTGCAAATGCAAGAACATTTGGGGAAGTTTTGAATGCACCTGTAGTAACAATCAGTTATACATGACTGAATTTGATGCCTGCATAAGTGAGTGTCACATTTCTTGAAATAATACTCCTCATTATTAATTTGGTTTCTTGTTATTGGTTACCTTGCACTAATTCAAACTCTTTTCAAAATATGCAGGTGCAAAGAATGGCAGCACATTTAGTTGGGGATTTATATGGATGATTATTCTCGGACTGGCTGCAAGTGGAGTCGCAGGGTTTGCAATTTACAAATACAGAATCCGGGTACTCCCGAAAACCTTGCATAATTTTATTCTTATAGAACTACTTGCTGAATGAATAACAATTCTTATGAATTCATCACTTCTGTTGCAGAGATACATGGACTCAGAAATTCGAGCAATTATGTCACAATATATGCCACTAGACAATCAGGGCGAGATCCCTACTCATACACGAGCTTCCCATGAAGATATATAAGGCGGTACATAACATATTATGATGAACACTCATGACTCAACACCAAACAGTTAGCAGAGACTCGGCACACAACTTAGTCTAGGGTGCTACACTACACAAAGACCGATTGAATTCCCATGGTTGAACTTGAATCACATTGTAAAAAACTGGTCACTGTATTTCTACCTTATATATCCCACGAATCTCATTTATCAGATCATATACACACGCAACAGACAGATAGTAAACATCCTTTTGGATGATCTTTAGCAAAAAACACTCAATGTATTACGTATATACACAAAGAGTCATCCTATACATATTGTAATGGTAACCCCAAGAACAAACAAACCAAGGGAACAATTAAACAACACGACCATTGTAAACATTTAGAAACCTTCTACACTTGTCCGTCTAACCAAGGTAGAGGATGATTTCCTCGACTCTTGCAGGTCAAGTTCGTCCAGTGAGATACTGGAGCAACCCCTGGGAGGACGGGACATGGTCAAGGGTGCAGATAGATAAGTATACGAGGCAGGGTACTTGGTCTTTGATGGTGGAGAAGGTGATAGGTTTGACGCGTTTTCTTCAATGTCGGTGTAAATATCACATTAAAACTGGGTGATTTACCCATGTATTTTTTGGCTAGTTCAACTCCAGGTTCTCGCAAAGGATATCGAGCAGGATATTTGATGTTCTGAATACTCTCAAGACCCTCAACTATGATTCGCATAGTTGGTCTCTCTGATGGGTCTTTATGCAGGCATTTTTGAATTAGATCAGCTACAGTACGGCCAGCTTGGGTTGGGAAGCGCCCTTTTAGCTGAGGGTCCATGATCAGTGTCAGCCGATGATCATCAGAAAGGAAAGGTCTGCTCCACTTTACCAAGTTCATCTCTTCTTTAGGATGCCTACTATCGAGATGTTTTCTGCCAGTAATAAGCTCGAGAAGAACAATTCCAAAACTCCACACATTGCTCTTGGGCGTCAGTAATCCTCTGTCTAATGTCTCCAGTGGAAGGCTTGCCTGATACAATTCCACAAAAGTAATTAGAAACAGTCCAAAATATCTAAACAGATCTGATGGTAAATTTAACTGAAAAATAGAGGGCGTAAGAACTTACAACAGAACCATTTGAGATCTCTGCCTCCGGAATGTGGCCTGCGCAACCATATCCAGAAAGCTTGGCACGGAAATCTTTGTCTATCTGTATATTAATCGTCGAGAAATCCGAGTACATAGCCTGGTAACATGGCACACCATTTTAGCATTATGCGCATCAAGATAACATATTTTACTCTGCAGTCCCATTCGTTGAACTAGTGTAAATGACTTTTACCTGGAAAGGTCCTTCTTCATGCAGAAAAGCGAGACCTTGAGCGGCACATAATGCAACTTTTATCCGGGAATTCCAGTCAAGAGGCGGGCCATCTATTCTTCCGTACAAAAAATTGTCTAAACTTCCATGTGATAACCTTTCGTAGACCAGCATCCTGTTTTCTGAGCCATCACGCGCGTGATACCCAAGCAATTTACATAAGTTGGGGTGTTGCAACGAAGCCAGAATGTTTACTTCACTGACGAAGTCCTTCAAGCTCTAGATGAAAAGAAAGCACGAAAAAAATTCAGAAAGTTGTCAACATGTAACAGTACCATTTTACACACAGATGGAAAGAAGGGAAACAGCTTTGCCTGAGTGAATGAGTGAAGGCAATAAACGGTGGCTTCAGTCTTCCGTGGACCAGATGATTCCTCACCGAAAGAAGCTCTATACATCGTTGAAGAAACACCTTCCGACACACATCGATCCGGATTAAAGCCATGACAGGCAGCCAAAACATCTTCAAATGTAAAATGACGTAAAGTTGTTAACGGGGGAAGCGGAAGTGGTCCGGAAGCATATAAAGGACCACTGGCACTAGACCCTGATTTAAAACTTTCGAATTTCTTCAAAATACCACTAGTCTGCCGCGACGGAAGTGGCAATGGCTGTGGGTTAACTTGTTTCTGCTCCTTAAACGATCCATCACGCGATTTAAACTCCTCTTGGTACTCGTACTCAGATGTAGCCACATCTTGATCATTAAAGCTTGATGGAGCAGACAATGCCCGTATCCTACTACTCTCAACTCTAACATTATTATAAGGTTGCATAGGCTTTACTCTAGTTCTGAAACTTGACGGCGCAGATTGCAGCGAGCGGCTTTGGATCTTTGGCTCAGGTAACACAACAGGCAAATGCGTATGCTCTATTTTCTCAACCTTATGATTAAATGAAGTCTGGCGTTTCTTCTTACTCTTGGTGAAACAACCCATCATGTTTACCAGTTTTCACACACCTTCAATCAATCAACAAACCTTTCTTCCCTGCAATCAAGTTAATCAGCACAACAGATTAAAACGACTAAAACAGTAGCATATCATTTTGCAGCCTCACTGCATTCTTAATTATTACAAATTATCATATACAAAAAATATCTGATGAATCTAATTCTCATCCAAACAGTCCTCAAAACTCCAAAGCTCAGATCTTTTCAAATAAAAATTAATGAAATCGATAAAACCCTAAAAACAAAACAGATGGAATCAAACCTGAAAGAATCGAAAAGCCCTAAAATGATGGAAAGGGGAAGGGAGCAGATCAGGAAATTCGCAATGGTGGGTAGGAGGGTGAAGGAATCATGGAATTTCGGATTTAATCAAATGGACGGAAATCGAAAGGATTGAATAGAGAGAGAGAGATGCATCAGTCAAAGGTGAGTATTATTGAAATCTGAACTTGTTTGTTTTTATTAAATGAAGTGTTCTTTTGTTGTTTGTATTTTTACTTTGACTTTTGTGCCCTTTAGTTGGTAGTACAGTAACTCAGTAAGTTTCGTTTTGGTTTGCCAAACCACCAATTAGGCAATGGCATCGGATGGGCATAAGAGTAATTTGATCTTTACCTTAACAACAAACAAGCTTAGATACGTTCAAAATAAGCGTCCTCGATTAAAGTGACATCTCAGTCAAAGTTTTGAAAATTGGCTACTGGAATTTTCCATAATTTTAAATTTACAAGTTCCTGATTACTTAGTAATCACTTAATTAATTACGATTAAATAATTGTAGTCAAACGGATTTGCCGAGAGATAACACTCTGACTCTCATGTGCACCGTCCGATCAAATCACGCATGTGATTTGTTAGCCGTCTTGGGGCAATCAAACAGGACCCATTGACACTAACACTTTGTCCTTTTATTAAGTACTCCCGTAGTTCGATTCAAAGGCGTGGAGTTTTATTAATCTACCTCGGAATTGTCAAATTTAAATTCATCTGGATTTTGAAATTATTTTTATTCTAAAATTAAAATAGTTTCGTTTGGGCCTGACAGAATTACAGGTTTTGGGCCTGTTTATAGTAGTCAAATTGAGCACGGCCCATTCGGCCCAATGTGAGAGTAGCTGACCTGGTTTAGCATATGGCTTGCCGGAGAAGCAAGCGAATCTGCTGAGCCGATTTGCTGCGAAGGTGCGTATGTATACATCTTTTGATTGTCGAATATGTATTCATTTGTTGATTTTCAATCAAGTAATTAGTTCTCATGTATTAGTGTTTTTAGTGTATGTTGTGTAGTAATGCTAGTTGATGATCAATCAATTGGAATTAAGGTTAGAGATGAAAAGTGGGATTTCAATCTTTAGAGCATCTGCACCGCGGAAGGGATGTAGGACGTTCTACTCTAATTGTGGAACGTCCTGTGCCTCCGATTTGTGCAGCGCCGAAATGGGATGGGAATGGGATGGAGATGGCCGCTGCTCGTTCTCTCAGCCGTTCTCTTCCAGCACGTCTGAGAGAACGTGCTATACGGGACAATTAGGTTTAATTAGGCCCATATTAGTTAATTAATCCAAAATTAATTAATATAATTTCAATTTAATTAATGTGTATTTTAATTTAAGTAATATAATTTTAAACTTTATAATTTAATTATATTTATTTTAGTTTATGTTACTTCAAATTCATTTAATTTTATTATTATTATCATGATTTTTAATATATAAATGAAAAAAAAAAATACTTTATTTGAAATTGAAAATTCAAGCTTACAACACAATAGATATAATAATATAACATTGAAAATCATAGTTGTTCACCAGTTTCTAGAAACCAGTTGTGTTTTACTAGATCTTCTTGTAATTGCATATGCAGATATGCAGATTGGAGGTTAACAAGTCGATCACCAAAGACTTGCGATTGTTGAGCTCTTTCAATCGGATCATGACGCATTGGAATCCCGTTTTGATCTGTTGGTCCATCATATACCACGAAACCATCGAATGGATTGTGTGGATCTTCATTATCAACTTCCTCAAATTCGTCTTCTACAAATTCTTCTTCAATTATCATGTTATGCATAATAATGCAAGCCAGCATTATTTTTTTTAAAACACTTAACCTATGACTTAAACCTGCATGACGAACGATAGCCCAACGCGATTGTAAGATTCCAAAACATCTCTCAACGTCCTTGCGATATGATTCCTGCTTCTTTGCAAATAGAGATTCCGCATTATTTTGTGGATTTGAAATTGTTTTAACAAAGGTAGAGTATCTCGGATATATCCCATCGGCCAAGTAATAAGTGTTGTCGTACGTATTTCCGTTAACTTTATAGGAGACCCCAGGAGATAATCCTTCAAGATAAGAATCAAATATGTCTGATTGGTGCAACACATTAAGATCATTTTGTGCTCCCGGCACGCCGACAAATGTGTGCCATATCCATGTGTCGTACGAGGCTACAGCCTCTAGGATGATAGTTGGACGACGACTACGACCAGCGTACGATCCTTGCCATGCCGTTGGACAATTTTTCCACTCCCAATGCATACAGTCGATGCTTCCGAGCATACCAGGAAAGCCTCGTTGCTTAGCCCTTGCTAATAGTCGATATATGTCTGCAGCATTTGGAGAACGTAGATATTCATCCTTGTAATGAAGGACTATTTGTTCGCAGAATTTCTTCATACACTCTAGAGTAGTTGATTCACCCATTCTTGCAATCTCGGCACACTGATCAGCACATGACCCATATGCCAACATTCGTATAGCAGCCGTCATCTTCTGCTCTGAAAGAAGACCAAGCGCACCGACAGCATCACGGCGTTGATGCCAATAATCGTCATGGTTACAGAGACATGTCATGATGCGGTTGAATAAATTTCTACTCATTCGATACCTTCTACGAAAGTCGGCCTCACCAAAAATTGGACGCTCGACAAAGTAGTCATCCAAGAGATTTTGTCCCCTGGGACCTCTTTGTCTTTCTCGATTTGGTTGTCGAGGATGCGGCGCTCCGCTTGCACCACCTGCAGTTGCTACAACAACTGCGCTCGTGACGAATGAGTTAGCCCTTTCATTTGCTACGCGTCTTCTCTGTTGATATTGCCGGTTGAATTGAAATGATCCATTTTTACAAAAGAAAATGAGAAGAGTGAAGGTGTGAGTATAACTAAAGAAATCACCTTATTTTATACAAGTATAAACCTTATCCATCCTTATACATAAAATCTACAAACTTATCTCTTCAAACACGTGTCTGATTGTAATTTGAGAAAACAAATTACATTGGAATCTTGTTCAATTATTTTCAATAATTCAAACACAAACAAACGAATGAAAATAAAATCTAAAAACTTATCTCTTCAAACACGTGTTTGATTGTAATTTGAATGAAATCTTGTTCAATTATTGATCAATAATTCAAACACAAACAAATGAGTGAAAAAAAAAATTATTTAAATTTTTTGTATAAATTATGAATAGTAATAGAAAGTTCTCATATAGGATGTATGAGTGCGCAAAAATGCAGAGAATGCTGTGAATAGTAAACAGAAAGTTCTCTCAGAGGATATCCTCTAAGAGAAAATAGCATGTGCTGGGTGCAGATGCTCTTAGTAAATTTACGTTACGCTTTGATCGTAATGCTCTGTCCGGATTGCGGTAATGCGTTCGTATTCTTATGATGAAGTTTGGTGTAGACAGTATAGAATTCTGTAGTATCTTTTAATTATCAGCATCAATCTAGAGTATGCTGCCGATTAATCGAAGTATTTATCGTGTTTATGTGTCTGGGAGTTCATTATGTGTGTGTTTTGGTATGGTACGATTGACTCGTAGCAGTTGATAATATTTCTGAATATCTAAGTTATCATATGAAAAGAAAAACGAAAAGGTTTTGATTCATAAGTCGATGAAGTTCTACAATTCATATTGAATAGAATTAAGGTCACTTTTTTCCTACCTGTAATGCATTCATCTACTTATCGTGAAGTATGCTCTCTAAAAGGGCACAATATCTGGTTTTGTAGATACTCCGGACTCTTAAAACTGATCCAGTGTAATTGCATCACATGACTTCACGATCTGATAACAGATTTGCTTCCAAGTCGCCAGGCTTTTCTTCAACAGCTACGGTGAGCGCTTTAGCATTCTTCACTTGTTGCGTCCAGTCTGTTTTATATAGAACGTACAGCATCATGCACATACATGAGCCCTGAGCCGAGGCTAGCCCAAGCCATAGTCCTGTATAACCGACTTTAAATATGAATGTCAAAAGAATTGCAACAGGAGCGCCAATGAGGTAAAAGGAAAACAAATTTATTCTCGCTCCTATAGTTGGTCGTGCAGTCCCTGTCAAAACTCCACAGGCAGCTGTTTGAGGAGAATTTGCTAGTTCACATAGTCCCACCAATGGGAGTGCAGTGGATAATATATCGAGAACTTGTGATTCGCCAGTGAACAACTTGCCCCAAACCGACCTTGCAGAAATTGTGAATATAAAAGCCGCAATGCCAAACACAAAGGCTGTTATAATTCCAATTATAGTAGTCCATTGGGCACGAGAAGTTTGGCCGGCTCCCAAAGCGATGCCAACTCTAGCAGTCAGACCAGTACTTAACGAATAAGGAACTGTGTATAATAAGCCAGTTGTTTGAATGAGGATGCCTGTTGCTGCTATACTTGATTGTGGATTATCGAGTAAGCCGGACAAAAACAACATGATCTCATAACACCACCACTCTAGGCAAACCGACACAACGCTTGGTATTGCTAAGTCTAGCAAGGGCTTCCACTCATGAAAGATTGATGTAATTGCGCTTTTTTCCCATGGTTTCAGTGATGAGTCTGAAAGACTTATATAGAGCACCAGGGCAAAGTTGAGACTGATAGTATTGCATCCCAAAGCCAGTGCAACTCCTTTAATGCCTAGACTGAAATGTATTGCGAGGAGATAATTGATTGGAATGTGTAGGATTACTCCGCATATAGAAGCAATAGTAAATGGAGTGGTTTTTCCTTGGCATCGTATAAAGCATCTTAGGGGATTCAAATGCGCTTGAGCAATCAACTCTGGGATCAGAAATGCCAAATTCAGCTTAGCAACTTTTGTGATTTCCAAGTCTTGACCAATCAGCGAGAATAATAACCCCGCATTTAACCAGAGGTATGAAATGGGTATGGCTGCAAAAAGAAGCAGACACACCATCTTTATATATATTTGGCTGATCAATGACCATCGCTTTGCCCCAAAAGCTTGGGAACAAAGCGAGTCCATCCCTACTGACAAACCTTTCATGACCGAGAAGCCTGTGACGTTAGCAAATGCTAGTGCTAGAGCACCTCCAGCTAACTCCACTTTTCCAAGTCGGCCCAAGAAGTATAGAGATATCAGGGATCTTGAATACATTAGCATACTTGTCATCAAGAAGGGACAGGTAACTTTTGCTAGTGCTGCCAGCTCCTCAGTCCCCTGCACTTGGAAAACAAATGTTTCATGTCAAACATAAAGGTTCGTCATAGCACTTTTTGTAAAGTGATTTAGCAAGAACATGTGATCCTTTTCTTCAAGTAAATAGCAGGGAAGATACAGAAGAGGAGTTATATATGTTTGAGTATTACCTCTGCAAGGGACAAAGTGAAGCCATTGATGACTTCCCGGTCAAGTTTGCAGTCAACAGGTGAAACTATCCTTACGTCTTCTTTACCATTGTTAGTAACATAGTTTTTATCACAGTGACTACGACCTAGAATAGGTTGTTCTATGTCCTCTGAGCTTCCCTTATATATCATTGCATTGCACATTCCTAGCTTTCTGCACACTGCCCCGGGCTTGTTTTCTTGAAACATATTTGATTTGATAGTATGCCGAGAACAGTTGTGACTCTGAGAAAGATTCGCAGAGGAGAGACGTAAGAAGTTATGGAACGATTTTCTTGTTTTGTTTGGAAGAAACCAAGTGGATTTATGAAGTCGCTTAGTTACAAAATAGACCAGAACTGTCATTTATATGGGCTGTGTTCAGAATCACTTTCTTCACTCCACTCTCTGATCCCTCACAATATTATTTATAATTGTATTTCTGTTGTTTCCTTTTGTGTCAAAATAATATTGTAAAGTTCAACCTTAGTACGTACTGTCTAATTAGAAGTTATATACAGACGTTCCTTAATTATTGCTTCAATATATTAGTTTCATATACAGAAGTTCCTTAAGTATTGCTTCAATATATTAGTTTCTCAAGCTTGATAACTTCTTTGAAGGCAAAAATGCTCATTGTAATTGATGCATTTTGCAGATAGACAATTTCTACCGACTTGAGGACAGGCAAGAGGACGAACACAACTCAACAATTAAAGCAATGCACGTAAGTTTTTGTTAACCGTGTTTCATAATTCAAGAGATAATAAGCTAAACCTAATAGTATTGTAATTCCCAAGTTGACCTTTTTTGTTTCCGACAACTTCCAGTTTATCAGGTAGTCAATAGTTATTTGGCTCCTTGGCAACAGGAAGGAGCCATGGGCGTTGGGGGTAAATATTAATCTAATATACTATTATCTGAGAAGTTATATCACGTATTTTTCTTGTTCAATATTATTAAGTGACCCGTATGCTTTACATTTTGGTATGAGTTTGTATGACTTTTGTAGTTTTGTGATCTTTGGATTTTCCAATATCTCACATGCCCCGATCCGTGAATTTAATATATTTTGATTTCCAAGTTGTCGTCTATGGAGGGATCATGTATGATCAACATTCATAACTGATGGTCTGGTGCTTTTTCATCGTTAGATATCATGTGAGATTTTGCATTTTATCTATATTTTATCTTATTTGCTTTAATGTGTTTGATGCCTTGATGCTTGGTGCGTGTGTAGATGTACTAACATGCCACTTTAATATATGAAGTGGCCCTTCCACCAGGCCATTTGGTTGTATTCTAAGCTTATTAATCAATGTCTGCAATTGAATAGCTACTAAAGTTTTTATAGACTTTTGCATTCTAAGCTGTTTTATTGACGAGGATACATTGCAAATAGAAAAGGCTGTTGGACATGAAGCATTTTGCTAGAACTCTATAATTTACTTTGAACATCTTTTGTCCTTTTTGCACCAGACAATAATAGTTAGCTGAATCATCAAGGACACGAGGGAAAGCTTTAGCGGAGGAGAACGAGCTCCTTTTGTTCAAGAAGACTTTTCGTGCTTTAAGTAGCCAGGGCGCTAAAAGTTAAGCTGAGTATTATATCACCGATACAACGTCATATACTTGATGTACGAGCTCCTTTATAAAAAGATGTAACTATGTGGGGTTTGGAAAGTGATTATGTTGAGTACTAGGCATTCTTGCCGAATCAGGGAACGGTGCTCATTCTATAAGTTCAGTGTAAGTACACTAATGTATGGCTGTTGAGCATCTTTGTAGTACTTGCAAATTGTTAATTGTACTGTTCTCCATTGAAAATATTGAGACAGTACAGGCTCCGTCATGAAAGGTAATGAGGCCTCATGTTACGTTTCTGTTTTAATGATGCTTAGCTTGTCTTTTGATCGCAAACTACCGTTCGTACTGGCCTAATCTCATGTATGGTATTTCTGTTCCACGCACGATGTAATATGACTGCATCCAGGTTCCCGCACGCTTATTCAACATCTGGAGCTGTGGAGCTACCTGCGTGAATCTGCCAACCTTCGTAGTGAAGTTAACTCAGAAGCGTGAACCCATTGAATACTATTCTTCATTAAAAGGAAAATGGCCAATATTGATTTTTTGTCCTCGCTATCCGTACTCGAGTACTTTCAAAAAGTAATATCACTGGACTCGAACTAGGTATGCCACCCACCTAACTACTTTCAACATTACACACAGATTGTACACAGCTCACTGATTACCTACATGAATCCTACTACAATTATGTGTTTAGTATTCAGGCTGTGGAGAGCAGAACAGAATGCATTTTGTCTACTCTTCCTTTTAGACAACTTGTCTAAGGGTCTTTGGTTTCATTCTACCTTTGCTATACCTCCTTCCACCATGCTGCTGTCAGCAACTGTCTCCATCTCAAACCTGGAAATATGATTTTTGAGATATCACAGTGATGACTGTAGTGAGTTAATGTGCACTTAGTTTGGACAAATGGCAAAGAAGTCTCACCTTGTTAGTTTCTCTTGAGAGGATTGCAAGATATATATTGACAGAATGAAGGACATGAGTAGGCCTGTACACAAAATCCAGATAAAGACAATCAACCTCCCTGGCTTACATGTTTATCAACAAAATTTCTTGTTTTCGCAGACTGAATATAGCGATGCCAGGCGATACAGGCATCAAGAAGCAATACCTGAACCAAATAACCCGTAAAATCCAGAGGCCACGTATACCTCAGATTGCTCCTCCCTATTACCACCACAAGCACATCTATAAGTATTATATTCCAGTGAATCAATTTAAGTTCTCAAAGGATCAGATAAATAAACATTGTGGGAAAATGGCATCGGAGGCCAACAATCTCTATCAGACTTTTATTTCAAAACTAAACTCGTTATCTAAGACACAGTGAGAACACAGGCTATACAATGAAAATGACTCACCATGTGTATCTAACAAGCACATGCTTTGGCCAGTGGTCTGGATTCCAAAATTGCTTAGAGATATCTGGATGCACTTCAAGATCTGTAAAAGACATAGAAGGAGATAAACAAACATTTGCCTCAAGCAAAGACATAGGCATATAAGCAACCTAAACAGCATGACATTTAGAGAAAATGTAGATAAGAGGTGGACACCTATAGCCTATAGGTACACAGGACATGCAAAGCCACACTCAGCCAATGATCTTAATCAACACGGATGAATAACAACTACCAAGGATGGTAACGATATCAGGTTAACAACCTTTAGAGGGTACATTATATGTGAATAAATTTCTTTACAAAGTGTTAGTTATAGCATAAAATCGCACACACAAAAATCATACATATAAACCTTTTACCTAACCACTTCACTAAGTACTAAGTGCGACGCGAATCTCAACATAATATCCACTGCAGAAATGGAAGATGAATTTGAAATGAAGATACTAAAATAGTAAAAGACAGATTCACAGTTCCAACCTATAATCATAAATTAAGAAATGATAGTTTGTAAGTTTCAAAAATACATCTATTGGGCATATCGATGACTTTCGCCGTGACACCAAGCATATCGCTCCCAGTATACCTCTGCAAATAAAAAGGATAATTAATCCATATTGCAATAAATTCAGATTTAAAGATGATGACATCAATAACAAACCAAAATAATATAAAAAATTACTAACAACCAGAATAGCCAATAATCTAAACCTGTATTTGGTTCAATCATTAAAAGATTACCAAATGACGTCAATCATCGGTACTGCCTGATTCTGCTTGTTTATCACCAACAGCCATGGAATCATAAACTTCTCCTTCCCAACTTGAAATGATCTGCATCCAAATCACACACTATAAAAGAAATTACAAAAAGTAAAGACAACTAATTCACTTCGAACTTAACCCATAATCAGAACAACAGAGCCAATGGCTTACATTTTGACTGGATCTGCACCTGTATATCCCACAGGCTTCGCAATTGGAACCAATACCTAAACCATCCCAAATAACTCAAAATGTAAATACAAACATAAACCAAGCATAAATTCCTGATCTGTAAATTAAGCCATACCTCACAATTAACAGCAAACATAGGAGACTGGCGACCGATCATGTCATGCAACGGAGTCCTGGACTGTACACACGAAATAATCATCTAAAACCTAATCATATCAATGTATATATATATATCAGCAGAAGTGCAAGATGTGATTACCGAGTGGTATTGACTGGTTTTGCTCATCGGGATAATATCGCCAGGTCTGTATCCGACGGAATTGGATACAAAGCGAAATCAGTAATGCTATAAGCAGGAAGCTTACGCTGCGTCGGCGGATTCGATCGGCAGGGGAGCATCGCGGCAGTGGACTTGTCAGTCCGTCCGATCGTCGGCGATCTTTCTGGTTCAAGTTACGTGGGCTGGGCTTTTTGCAAGGATTGGGCCAGATCATATAAACAAGCAAGAGTATTAGATGCCTAGATCGACACGACCCACGGGCCACGAAGAGACTATTACCTTTTGCTTAATTGGTTTATTGTACTATTTGTCAACTGAAAAAGTGGGAAAAAACAAATATATTATATATTGTGTTGAAGAGTATGATTTTATTTTACACTCCTGTTATTAAATACTCCCTCCGTCCCGCTTTGTTTGTTCAAAAGCACAAAATGCACGGTAATTAAGATAGAAAGAAGTTATAAAATGTGTGGTTGAGAATAAATAATTAATAAGTAAATGAGTAAAAAGTAGAATGTGTGGTTGAGAATAAAGTAAAGTGGACAAACATAAGGGGACATCCAAAATGGAAAGTGGACAAACAAAGCGGGACAGAGGGAGTAATAATTATAACTCACCCTATCCATATTATATAGTATCAACCAAAAGACAAACAGCACACTGCACTTATCTAACATACAAACACGTACATAATTATCGAAACTCAAAGAGTCTAATCATCAAAAAGCATTAAATCCAAACCAATGTCGTCATGTGTTGATTATGGAATCAAATCTATTTTCCGTAATGTAAATAATCACTCATAATAAACTACCGCACGTTTACTTGGTTTCTTCCTAAAATTGTTGCTAAAAATACGTATGTTTAACATGTTAATCATGCACACACGGATCATTATAACACGTGTATGGAAAACCTTCAATAACATGAAAGTAAGTTCCAACTTTTCAGGACAAAATAAATATTAGCATCAAACAATTATTACAATCAGTTTCTTTTAAAGAAATGGGTCCCATTCCCAAATAAATCCGTTTTATATTCAGTAGTTATTAATCGAACGTTTATTTTAGCGCAGAAAAACATTTCCATTTAACGTTTCATTGCACTGGTCGTATGACAACAAACACGGCTCTTAAAACAATATTCCGTGGCAGGTGGAAGCTGAAGTTAATGTTCCTTGACGACTTTTGGATGCTAAGAATAAACACGACACGTCTACCTTAAAAGACCATTCCATCATCGCTTACCTAACTAGGTTTACAAGACACAACGCGTCTCAGCTCTGCTTTATTTATAGAGCTCCAAAATATTAACATTTTCTTACTATGGCGAATGCTGGTGCTGGTTTTCAAGACATGGAAAATATACAGGGGTCAAATTTTACAGGTACTTGTTTAGTAGGCGGGAGATATGAGCTCGGTAAGTTGCTCGGACGGGGAGCTTTCGCGAAGGTGTATCATGCTCGAAACATCCACACGGGACAATCCGTAGCTATCAAGTGCGTTGATAAACATAGCATTATTAACGAAGGGCTAACGACACAAATCAAGAGAGAAATTTCAATCATGGGATGTCTACGTCACCAAAATATTGTAAGATTATACGAAGTCATGGCTACCAAAACTAAAATTTACTTCGTGATGGAATTCGAACGAGGTGGGGAACTTTTTAGTAAGGTCAGCAAAGGACGATTTTGCGAGGATTTGAGTAGGAAGTATTTTCGACAGCTGATCGCAGGCGTGGAGTATTGTCACGCGCGCGGCGTTTACCACCGGGACCTCAAACCCGAAAATCTTCTCCTCGACCGTGATTGGAATCTTAAAATCTCGGATTTCGGCCTAAGTGCGATCAAAGAACAAACCGGTAGCGATGGCTTGCTACACACGCAATGTGGAACACCTGCTTATGTTGCACCGGAGATTCTAACGAAAAAAGGTTACGACGGGGCGAAGATCGACGTGTGGTCTTGCGGAGTCATTCTATACGTTCTCATCGCCGGGTACTTGCCATTCAGCGGTGGAAATTTAATGACAATGTATAGGAAAATATACAATGCAGAATTCAGTTTTCCAAAATGGGTGTCTCCGGAGCTCAGACAATTTCTACTTAGACTACTCGACCCGAATCCCGTGACAAGAATCACGATCGCGGAGATACACTGCGACCCGTGGTTCGTAAATGGAAGCGGTACGCAGCTTGAATTCAAATCCGACAAACCGGATTTCAAAATTGAATGTTTGAACGCATTTGACATCATATCTTTTTCATCCGGACTCGACATGGCAATGTTTGACATTTTGGGATGTGGGTTTTCGGTTGTGGAGAGGTTTGTTTCGGAACTTACACCGGAAGAGATCAGGGAGGGGGTTGAGGAGACGGGGATGGCAGAGGGGGTGGAAGTGGTGGTGATGACTATGAGGAAAAACAGGGGAGGGGATGTGGAGTGGCAAAATGGTCATTTTTCGATTGTGATCGAGATGGACCGGTTGACGGACAAATTGATTGTGGTTCAAGTCAGTCAAAGGGAAAACGTACGCGGCGATTGCCATGATGTTTGGAAGACTGAGATTAGACCGAAGTTGGTTGGTTTGATTTATGAACCGGAAACTTCGGGAGATCAGAATTAAACCAGTGAAGCTTGGGTTTACTGATGAACCAGTTGGTTCAGTTTAGACCAATATTTTTAAGGTCATAACTTAGCTGTAAATGTTTACCAACATCAGAGTCAGTACTAATTTCAAATATATCAGCTTAAAAAATTAGAATCATAAATACTAATATAATTATTTTATTAATTAATATTTAATATATTTACAGAACTAATTACATGGAAAATTTAGCTCCTGATTGCAAGTGTGAATGTCACTCTTGAATAGGTTCGGATAGCTGATGTTGCTCTTCACCATGCCATGTCCAAACAATGTCTTTAAGTGCGGGAATTATGTTTCGCCTTATGGCATCGCAATACTCCGATGTATCGCCATTCGCCTTTTTCAGCTCCACTAAATGAAGGCTCTTTGAGATCTCCAAAATCTCTGCATCAATGCACATTGTTCCTTTCCTCCCATTCTTGCTTCCTTCCATTTTCACAACTCCTTTGTCTTCGATATCTATAGTCATATCCGCCTTTTCCGCAATGTCGCAAAGTTTTCCAACAATGGCTTTTGAATCTTTTGTTGACGTGAAGCGCAAGCCTTTTGTCGATGTATTTTCCTGAAACAACCCTGATAAGTCCAACCCTGATGAGAATGAGATGATCTCAAATGCATTCAACTTTCGAGGCCTTATAGCTAAATCATCTTCGTCGGTTCCAGTCCCACTCCCGAGCTCTAATTTATTGAATTTCAAACAAGCTCCGGCCTTTCTTGAGACTGAAGTTAAGTCCTTTTGAAACCATTGACAGTCTCCAATTTGCGCTGCAGAGATTCTTGAACTCGGATTCGGGTCAAGAATTCTAGCCAGCAGATTTCGCACATCTTGGGTAAACCCAACAGGCAATAATTTGTACTCAGCCTTTTCGATCTTACGATACATATCCATTAAGTTGTAGCCCCTGAAGGGTAAATACCCAACCAAAAGGACATACAAAACCACCCCACATGACCAAACATCCGCTTTTGCACCATCATAACCTCTTTTTCGAAACACCTCAGGTGCAACGTAAGCTGGCGTGCCACAAGTAGTATGTAACAATCCGTCGAGGTGCTTCCCCTCCACAATGGCACTTAACCCAAAATCCGCAACTTTCAAATTTCCAAATTCATCAAGCAATAAATTCTCAAGCTTCAGATCGCGATGGCACACGCCACGACTGTGACAATATGCCATTGCGCAAATCAGTTGCTTAAAAAATTTCCTCGCATTGTCCTCCTTCAACTTCCCCTTCGCAATTAAATCAAAAAGCTCACCATCCTTCGCATACTCCATTACCAAATATATCTTACTCTTGCTAGCTATAACCTCATAAAGCTCTATAATATTCGGATGTTTCACCAACCTCATGATCGAAATTTCACGCTTCATTTGTTCCATTAGGCCAGCTTTGAGAATCTTGTCCTTTTGAATCACTTTAATTGCAACACTTGCACCAGTTTTCAGGTTTCGTGCATAGTAAACTTTCGCAAAGGTCCCCTGGCCTAGTAGCCGGCCAAGGTCATATTGTCTAGACAAAACTCCATATTTTGGCTCCATCCGAGGTTTAGGGCTTTTGTATGTACAAAAAGACTTGTGGGGGCAGAACTTCAGTTAAGTCTCCCAAGTCAAAACCAAACTGTGATTGGAGGGAACATAAACAAGTTATATAGTTTACTTAAGAGAACTATAAACTGAATATGGAAACATAATTTTTAGTAAGATAAAAAAGGTTCATTCTGAAAAAAGATCAAAACTAATATTTAATTATAGAACTAATACACGATTAATTTTATTTTAGTTGCTGAATTTAGCTTCGGATATAAATAATTTGGTCAAATCATTTAATGAAACATGATTATTTACAATTTTCTCAAATTATCGAGTATTTCCTCTTTTCTTTATTTCCAAAGATAGTGAGTTTTTGACAGTCCTCTTTTTTATCTATTTAATATATATGTATTATTTAGTGTGACCGTGTGATACTATCACAATCGGTACCAATCTAACGGATTTAAACTAAAAATAACCATCAAATCCAATTACTAAATTTTTATTAAATTATCAACCGTCAGAATAATCAAATTAACGATCAAGATTAAGTCCTTCCGTCTTACAAATATATAATAACTTTCCTAATCTTTGTCCTATGTTTCATACTCTTAACTGCACATGTTATATCAATTTAGAAATAAATTTAAAGATAGTTACACAACATCACGACCTTGAATTGTTGGATTGGGTTTCAAAATTAAATTATTTGTAGACACATATTTATGGCACTATTGGAACACATCCAGTTGTAAAATTAGATGAAAGGGAATTAAGAATTTATATAATATTGTTTTAAATTTCATTTATGAATTGTACGAGAGTGCAACTAGCTGAGAACCAATACACACACTTGAAGCTTAATGTAAGATCTTTACCTGCCAAGATAGCAAGCATTAATGTTTGTGGTCACGTCCTTCGTCCTCAAAAACCTCGACACGAATAAATTTATTGAACTTCGACATGAATAAGTCTAAATTACTACTGAACTGGTCGGTCTATCTAAAACATTACACGTCTTGCATGATTCATAACACAAAATGATAAGAGGGTGTAAAATGCGGATTTGGATCGATCGATCGATCGTACCTTGATGAGGGGGGTGAGGCGATGTACCCGGAAGAAGATTCATCGAGAAAACTCCATTGGTGTAAACAGCAAGATTCTGAGTTTTAGTGAGAGAGTGGAAGGGATGTGGAAATGAGATTCCATAAGGTCCCGTCGGTTACGATGTCCACTGGCTGCTTACAATAATTATTGAGGCTGCAATAAGATGTGTATGAGTCGAATGATTGATAGCATAGTATTATATAGCATGAATTCGTTATATAAGATTTATTGTGAACCACGTATATATATATATATATCTATTGAAAACACGTTGAAATCATTTTCATTATTGTTGTTTCGGTATATGATTGATTGTTCAAGTTAAGTGGAGGTCGAACTTGGAATGAGATTCTATGCAGCGAACAATACTATGCAGCGGATTCAAAATACAGAGTTTAAGTGTGAAACTATATAATTTAAGTATAAAACTATGCAGCGGATCCAAAGTACAGAGTTTGTTTTAGAAAATGTTCAATAATTTTAATCTGGAGTTTAGTAAAACGGCGTATAATACTGCACGCAGCACTGGATCCGAATCTGTAGAACTCATCATGCTTTAGAGTGAGACTAGTAATAACTAACGGTCTTCCGACAACCAGACGTTCTTTTGCAGGATCTCCCATATTGTGGGGTGGGACCGGGTCGTAATGGCCAACTCATCCTCGCTGCAGTACACTTTACTTAAATTAGAGCAACAGGACTTAACTATCGGACCGCGATACGTGACAGGAATGTGGCCGTCGGAATTATATAGACCAAAATCTATAGATCCGATCCCATACAGCCTACAACCAAATGCAGCATTTATTCAAATTTTAAATTTCAAAATTTACTTGTAAAACGATGTAGTTTTTTGGTATGAAATATATCAAAATGACACTGTTTTATTAAAACTCAAATTTAAAATTGTTGAACCCTTTATAAAACTACGTAGTTTTGATCTCATTAACTTAAAACGACGTCTTTAATTTTTGACTACAAAGTGCTGTACGCTGCACTAGATCCCAGTCCAAAATCTATACGCAAGATTTTAGATTAGGGCAATTGGAAAGACATTTATTTGTTGTTTTTATAAAAAAAATTAATATAACTATCAATTAATAAATTAATAATCAATAATAAAACAAACCCTCGGTGCCCCTCAGATTCAAGTCTGTAGTAAAACCCTAACACTAGAGACGAATCAAACCCTAGGAGGCGAAATGGAGTCCGCGAACGGCGTTGGAGTAATTACGGTGATGACGGGAGCAGTTTTCAAAGTGAAGAAACTATCGGAGAAGGCAGTGCTGCCGAGCCGAGCCTCCCCTCTATCCGCCGGCTACGATCTCTCCAGGTCCCTCGATCGTTTCAATCTTTAATTTCCAAGTTTTTCTTGCATCTGATTTTTTTGTTTCTGCAGCGCTATTGTGACTAAAATCCCAGCCAGAGGAAAAGCCCTAATTCCAACTGATTTAAGCATTGCTATTCCTGAAGGTACTTATGCTCGCATTGCGCCGAGGTCTGGGCTGTCGTGGAAGCATGGGATAGATGTAGGTGCTGGAGTGATTGATGCTGATTATAGAGGACCAGTTGGTGTCATTCTGTTTAATCATTCAGATGTCGAGTTTGAAGTTAAGGAAGGGGATAGAATTGCCCAGCTGATTTTGGAGAAGATCTTGACACCTGAGGTGATCGTCGTCCAGGATTTAGATGAGACTGTTAGGGGAGCCGGTGGATTCGGATCAACTGGAGTGTGAAATCTCGGGAATTGTTAGTAATAGACACTAATGTCAGTGGTACTAAGAATATGTTGCGTTATGCCGCACATTTTACTGAAGGAAATTATTTGCCATCGACAAATTGACTGAAGTTCTCTTCTTTATGCTCTTAATTTTTCTTTTGCTAGTTGATCGCTATTTGAAAATTCTTTCTTCATAATGTTCTGGTCTTGATCGATATTTTATCAGGTTTGTATACCTCTGTATTGCACTTATCAATAACTTGAAAGTCACTGACTTTGCCTAAATCTCCTTGTTAGTTTGAAAGTAACTTGTACCAAAATTGAAGGAAGCAAGTTGGACGAAAAAAGAACAAAATTTATGAAGTTTCATTAAAGCACCCTGTACTACACAGTACACTATGTAAGTGAACAAACAATGGACAACCAAACTACAACAGATGATAAAGCATGAATACCATTGCCAAGGCCACCATTAATGAAGGGCCGGTTAGATAAGATGATGAAGTTTCGATCTGAATGGTAAAATTGCAATTACCTTGTGATATATTTTGTGTAGTAACAGTAGCGAGTCCTTGAAAGTTACAGCTCAAATCCCCTTGGTTCTGCACCTGAAAGTACATATTAAATGCATATGAAGCATTGCCGTTGGAGTCCAAACCATTGCAAGACGATCCATATCCAAGTGCAGTGCAGTCCGCAAATGTGCAAGCAAAGTCAATATTTTCTGCTAATTTGGAAAGATCTTTCGCATTTGGATTGAATGCACACCATTTTTTGGGAAGGTATTTCACGTCCTTGGCAGGAATCAGGAGTTGATTGTTCCCCTTTCCGGTTAAATCAATTCCAAATTTAGGCTGTCCGTCATATCTAAATATTCCCCAATGGCGCTCAAAATTCCCTGGAGCAACACTCTTTGCATCCTCGTCTAATAGTCCAAATAAATATACTTCTATGTATCCTGGCCTGAGCGGCGTACCAGTGTTGGCCGCCAGCCTCGGTAGAAGGCCATTGTAGAACCTATATGCGCTGTTTATATTCGCATTTTTGTCACCATCAGTAGGCCATCCAACCTCCCCAACAATAATCGTCATATTCCCGTACCCAATAGCTCTCAGTGCAGATACTAACGTATCGAAATTAGCATCAAATACATTTGTATAAGAAATTCCACCATCGATGACAGGCTTAGTAGTGCCATCGAAAAATGCAAAATCAATAGGAAAGTCATCATTTCCATAGAGACTTAAGAATGGGTAAATATTAACCGTAAATGGTGCGTTGTTTTGGTTCAAGAACTGGGCCATTTGCGTCATTAGATCATTGATATCAGCCCGGAAAGTTCCAGCCGATGGGACTGGATTGGTAGCAGGGGAGTTGTAAACATCGGCATTTAAGGGTACAGTCGCTTTTATGGTGTCCCCAAAGCCTTCTTCGTTCAGTGCATTTTGAATGTTTTGTAGTGCTGGGAGTGTGGTGCTGAGAAACGAGTTGTTGTATGATGTGAGAAACGGCTCGTTCCCAACTGCAACATATCTGCAAATTGATACTTGAAATGTCAAAACCACATAATCTTACAAAATAACAGTCATGTAAAGGTAGAGTAGTTAAACGACCTCGACAAGGAAAAATGCTAATAAACACGGGAATTCATTTATAGAGCAACACTGATAATTTGAAATCGAGACTATATTTAGGACCGTTGAACTGTCTTGGAATTCAGTTATAGAGCAACACTGATAATTAAGAGACATTCACTATTTCAGAAAGATCTGTCAATTGCACAGATGTGCCATGACTAGCACACAATTTCATCAAACCATCAAACATTAGAATGAAATACAAACTTCACCAGAAAGCTTTTAACTTTATTAGCCAAACTTATTCCCATTGCAGGTTCAGGCGGACTAAAGCCAAAGTAAGGAATCAATTCTCGCCACACAACATCATAAGCTTATGAATAGACAACCAATACTCCCAAGGTGACTTTACTCACAGCTAAACAAGCAAGTTATCAATGACACTAAAAGTCCATACACCATAAATATGGAATATTAATGCTTCGAATGGATTGAGATACAAGCAATGAACTACCATTTGCAACTAAACACTTAGCTTTCTGCATTAGCTCCTCCAAATATAAAGAAAAATTACTTACCTAATGTCCACACCTCCATCGAATTTATAAGCAGTGACATTCTTCTTAACCCACTTCTTGGCCCTCTTATAAGAATTCATAGCATCAAGCTGATCATTAGGAATAGCAACCATGACCTCAATTCCAGACCCAGCCAAAGCACTCATGGTGGAAGCATCAGTATCAAAAAGCTTCACTTTTTGAATCCCATTATCCTTAAGCATCTGCACAACTGTCTTTGGTGGTAATTTGTGTGTAGCCATTGTTCCCCAATTAACTCCCAACCCCTCCACCCCAAAACCCCTAAATCCGACATTAAATGTAACCACCAGCATAAGTAAAAACACTCTCGGCTGATACTCCATCGCATAAAGATTGGAACTTTGGGGGTTTGAGGGAGAAATCGGAAGTGGGTGTTTCTGGAAAAGGTTAGAGGGGTTTTTAAGAGACGTGGATTGATTTAGAGATGAATAGAGCGTTCGAGAAAGGGGGAGAGAGAGAGAGATAAAGTCATAAAAAGTAGGCAGTGTATGGAAAGAATGTAACGGCTATCTATCAGATGAAACTACAACAACAGAGCTTTAGTATTTATGTTAATCGACTTTGTAAGAACTTATTTTTGACAACGGTTGATTTTTGATTTTCAATATAATGAATAAAAGCATCACCATCTGACCTTGCCAAATCTAGAGTTTTTGGTGAATAGTTAACCCTTCGTAGTCTAGTGACTGAGAATGAAGAGCATATATCAGTCTTTACCTTCAGCGCCTATCCCATTGCCTTTACGTCCGACCTTGAAGCTTCGCACATAGTTGTCAAATCCTGGACTTGAACCACCGACTTGAGACGATGATAGAGCATTTCATGCAATGCTTGTGCAGTTGTGCTATAACTCAATACATCTTTCATTATGTACCGCAATAGGACATTCTCCTGTGCATTTGTTCAATCATTATCATTTTGTATGAGATTCTTGGTTGTCTAGAGTGCGGTTCGTTTGCGAACTCATGCACATTTTGACCAAAATTTTTGTCTATTTGCATTTTCCAATTGAACTATATGCACATTTTGACTCGCGAATGTGCACATTGACTTCGCGCAAAAAGACAAAAAAAAAGGAAATTGTGGACCGTTGGATCAC
This sequence comes from Sedum album, assembly GCA_006409495.1. Taxonomy (NCBI): domain Eukaryota; kingdom Viridiplantae; phylum Streptophyta; class Magnoliopsida; order Saxifragales; family Crassulaceae; genus Sedum; species Sedum album. The sequence continues at coordinate 90,532 of QZGG01000272.1, forward strand.
CTCGATCCAACGGCAATTTACCTGGGTCGCAGGTTCGTAATTGACCCCCTGGGTCGCAAATGAACCTGCCTCTGGTAGTCTATGCACACATGTGCATATTTGTTTATGGGTTCAGGTTCTCAGCATACATTCCCATACCGAGAAGCAATATTTAGGCTTATGAAAGGGAATTGATAGCGCAGTCATTGACAACTAATCCTAAAACAGATCCACATTATCAGTACTAAATTCGTGAATGTCTAGTATCTTCATCTCATTTTGTAGTATACATCCAAAGTTGTCAAGAAAATGTCCCCAAATTTGCATTTTGATCAGCAATTAGGACAACAAATGACAACTATGTTGCACAGTTTTTGCGCTATGATTTTCTTGTTTACTTGTCTGATGCTACATTTGCCATGCCTCTAAGTAATCGCTTTTAGCGATGATCTACACATTTTGACAAAGAATGCTTCCATGTTGTATATATCCTTTTATCCCTCTCCAGCTAGCTAACATTGCTTGTGGCATCATGGACAGTGTTATTCACTGTCCTGCATCGACTTTGTTTGGTTCCGAACCTAATTACATTAATGGGTTATAGCTAGGTGAGGTCACAGCATCTAACTAACACGTGGGTATGAACTTATTATCACTTGTGGCCACAAAACTAAAAGTGCCTAACTCAAGTACACCGCAAAATTCTCATTTTTGCACCCAATTCAAGTGCCTTTAATAGAATGTAGCTCACATACAGCTGCGTCCTACGCTCCAAATTTCTTGCATGCAGATCTTGTCAATCCAAATATATTTTGATAAATTTAGGCATAAGTTTTAATCCCGATTGAAAAAATAAAAATCAATTATATATATAATTTGCTCGTAGGGATGTCTTCCTAAATTTACATTCAAAATGACTAAATAAATGATATGGGAAGATTCTCAATTTCTCATAATTATAATGATAAAAAATAGCTTAATTTTTAGTTAAAACAAATTATACAACTGTAACTATTAGAATCCTTTATTTTACACCATCTGCATATGATTAAAATGCAAAAATTATTTGTAATATTAATTATAAATACGAAAAAATCACTAACGTCAACTATTTTAGACCGTTTGCTGTAGGATTTGTTCCTTAATTAACTTTGAATATTATTAAAGGCACTAATATTTATAATAATTTTCTTTCTTACCAAATGACCAAAGTACCACACACACTCTATGATTTCAAAGCTAAACAATAAGACAATTCTATGTATCATCAATCACATGTTATTCAGGCTTCAAATCAAATTTTAACAATCCTTTTATTATCAAATATTTCTCTACTTAATCACCATCCCTGTAATAATCATTTCAACTTTGAATTTAATCTTTTTGTTGCATGCTAGTAAGGTCAACACGTATTTGGGGTATAATCGTCATGTATAAAATATGAAATTTTGAATTCAATAAAAAGCCAAAGGGTACTCACCTTTCTCGTAAATCAGACAAACCAAAACGCATCAGACAGCACATAAAACGCGAACGGGTCCCACTCTCACATTCACATGCTCTACCGTTTCGCCTTCCATCTGCATTGCAAAAATTCAATTTCAGATTTCCTTCCGACCCCACAACCCCAAACCCCTTTTTGTTCATTTCTGTGAATCTCTTCAATTCAAAACTGCATTTTAGGCGCATTAATCTTCAACATTTGAACTACAACAGCCACAGCAGAAAAGGGGTTTGTTTCTCAGTTCTCAATCTTCAATTTTTAGAATTCATTTTTGTGTTTTTTGATGTTTAGGTTTCTGTGCATGTCCAAAGTTTTAATCTTTGAGTCCAACTTTTTATGAGTCGACTTTAATTTTTAGGGTCTGTGAATCAGATCTGTTTTTGTTTGACTGAGCCTTTGCACTTAATCTGAGTATTGATTTGCTGCTTTTGATGTAAAGATTTGGTCTTTGTAATATAAAAGTTGAATCTGGGGATTTTTGGATTCAGGGAGAGTGAGGGGAGCAATGGTTAGAAGCTTGAGTCCAAGATTGAGGCAGGAACTGCAAAATTTGGACAAGGACCCGGAGAGCCGTAAACAAGCTATGAAGGCTTTGAAGTTGTATGTGAAGGATTTAGATTCCAAGACTATACCGCAGTTTCTTGCTCAGGTTTCAGAGAGTAAGAATGCTGGATCTTCGGTTGGGGAGTGCACCATTTCGCTCTATGAGGTTCTTGCGAGAACTCATGGTACAAAAATTGTTCCGCAGATTGGTAATATAATGGGGACTATTGTTAAGACGATGAGCTCAAGTGCGGGGTCTGTGGCGCTTCACCATGCATGTGCGAAAGTTGTGCCAGCAATTGCTAGATATGGGATTGATCCTACTACTCCAAAAGAGAAGAAAAGGAGTGTGATTCATTCGTTGTGTAATCCTCTTTTGGATTGTTTGACGGGGTCGCAAGAAAGTTTGTTGGATGGGGCAGCGTTGTGTTTGAAGGCTCTTGTTGAATCAGATAATTGGCGTTTTGCTTCAAATGAGATGATTAATGAGGTGTGTCTCAGGGCCGTAGGGGCATTAGAGGGGAAGTGTACCCAGACAGATTCGCTCATGAGCTTGATTATGGCGTTGGCTACCCAGAATGCGCTTACAGTTGAGGCTTATGCTAGATTGTTGGTGCACTCAGGGTTGCGGATTTTACAGGCTGGTATTGTTGAAGGAAATGCACAGAAGAGACTTTCGGCTATTCAAATGGTGAATTTTTTGATGAAGAGTTTGGACCCAAGAAGTGTATATTCTGAGCTCGGGATCATAATCGAAAGGATGGAAAAGTGTCAATCTGATCAAATGGGGTATGTTAAAGGAGCCGCTTATGAATGTTTGCTTACAGCAAAAAGCATTGCTGCTAGAAATGGATCCAAATTTGAGTTGACAGGGTCACATGCTGGATCAAATAACTTCAGGAGAGAATCCAGCCAAAGTCACATGACTATTGGCACACATTCCCTCGATTCCTCGTTTACATCTCCTGACTCACAGACTCTCGGTTCAGTTGGTGACAATGATTTGTTCCATGAGTCACCAATCTCTACTAGTCATAGCTCTTCCAACAATGGGTATTCTCGAAGGAGTGCGAACAGGAAGCTTTGGAAGAAGGAAAATGGAGGGGTAGATGTGTCTATAAAAGACGGCATCTTATCAGGTTTAGCTCAAGGTAATGCCGTATATGATGCTCACTCTGAAGGCTTTGGCCAATGTAATGACAATATGGAATGCACAAATGAGTTTGCTGGGTTCAAGCTAGGACATCTCCGAAATGGTGAAGCTAGGAGTGCGGCAATAAGTCCCCCGGTAACCATTTTAACGACACAGTAGTGTATAATATGCATTTGGAAATTACGCTGTTGTCTGATATTATATGTTTTTGTCTATCTTTGCAGAGGACACGTTCACTAGTCAATGTGGACAATGTAAAGATCTACAGCACACCACGGAAGCTCATCCACTCTATGCAGGATCCAATCGACATGAATTCTGAAATTTTCCACAAACAGTTTAGGAAGCATTTGAGCCCCTGCTCTAACCTTGACTGGAGTCCGCTAACAGGGTTTGAACAAAATGGTACACATTACTCAGATAACGAAGTGACAAATGAAAAAGGATACACTTCAGCTGAAAGCGAGGAATTTCAAATTGGATCTGAATCTGTGTCATCTACTGAAGACAGTATACCTCACCAAGAAGCTAACAATAACATCGAGACTGTCTCTCAGGCAGTGTTGAATGTAGGCAACAAAACAGTCGGTAACCAGCCATGCACAAAGGAAAATAACCAACCTGCTTACCGTTACAGGCTGCTGCTATTATGCTTCCTCTTTGTGGTGCTAACAGTTGTAACTTCCATCGTGCTAAATGAGAATCATGAAGACGGAAGGACGCTCGTCCCAACTTAGTGCATTGTCGTCTTCAAGTTGTAACCTCGTTGATGCTTTTGACATTTTCAGTTTTAGAGTTTCTGACGGATTGCGTAACTTTTTTTCTTCTAAGCTTCAAGATCTTGTTTCAATCCTGAAAGCATTAGTGTTTTGATCAATTTTCATTTGAATTTATATAAATGAGATGTTATATTATACCCGAGAGGACTAAGGTCACTTAGGCCTCTTTCAAACGGCAACGTTTAAGGTGATAACCATTAACAGGAAGTACGGTACTACAAAATTGACCTTTGAAACAAAATAACGAAACATGAAGGACCTGTAAGTATTTACAAGTTAATCAGCTTTCATCCAGCTTGTGGATAAATAGCGAGTGCACATTTTTAGGGTTTCTGTAAAACCCTAATCCGCCGGGAGCCAAATCAGAGTTGAAAGAATTATCACAATGAGACCTCCAAGAGGCGGCGGTGGATTCAGAGGACGAGATGGTGGACGTGGAGGCCGTGGTGGTGGTGGAAGATTCGGAGGCGGCGGCGGCCGATTTGGTGGTGGTGGTTACCGTGATGAAGGCCCTCCGGCTGAAGTCATTGGTATGAATTCATTGATTTGTTACAGATTTCGGTTTTGAAGATTACATAGGTACTGAGATAATGTTCAAGAAATGTGGAGGTTTTTAGTGATAGAGTTGAGACTTATAAGTTATTACTCAGTAGTGTAATTTGTTGATGTGAAAAGTTTAGTATTTTCAAGTTGCTGTGTATTTAATTTGTGCTTTTGTGTGTTGATCGTAGAGGTTGCGACATTTGTCCATGCTTGTGAAGGAGATGCCGTATCGAAGCTGACCAATGAGAAAATTCCTTACTTCAATGCTCCTATATATTTGCAGAACAAGACTCAGATTGGCAAAGTTGATGAAATCTTTGGTCCTATTAATGAATCGGTAAGCCACATGTTGATTGCTTTCTTCTTTGTTTCGTGTTATTTTGGTGTTGTTTCAGTTTTTCGATTTTTGTGGTTATTGAGTACTCTTTTGTGCAGTACTTTTCTGTGAAAATGATGGAAGGCATTGTGGCGACCTCTTATCAAGCTGGTGATAAGTTCTACATTGATCCAGCCAAGCTTCTGCCATTGGCTAGATTTCTTCCTCAGCCTAAGTATGCTCAGTTTTTTAATATGTAACTTTTATAAAACTTGCTCTATAGTTAGTTTTAAGCTTACATGAAGTCTAAATAAAAATGTTACAGGGGAGCACCCTCAAGCAGAGGTGGACGTGGTGGAGGCCGAGGGGGTATGCGTGGTGCTCGTGGCGGTGGTGGCTTCAGAGGTAGAGGTGCTCCAAGAGGTGGTGGTGGGTTTCGTGGTGCCCCTAGAGGAGGTTCCCGTGGAGGTGGTGGGTTCAGGGGTAGGGGCAGGTTCTAAGCCATGGATTTTCGGCTATTGTGCTAGTTCTTGTTTCTTCATTGTAATAGCATCAAAAACCAAACTTCTCTTGTTGACATTTTACGAAATTGCTCCCATGAAGTTTATCAACTTGGCTTTTGAAAGTTTTATTCTAAAGAAACATTATTTCTTGTGTATAATTTTCCATCACTCTAAATTAAATGTCTTAATCTTTTAAGTTAATATTTTTAATTCAAAATCAATTTTTATTTATTAACCTTGTTTTTCTCAGTTTTTCACACGTCGGATTTATTTAATATTACAATAAGAAAAAAATATAAAAAAAAATAAAAAATTAGGAAACCTTTAGGTTAGGGTAAATGCTCTGCAGCCAAATCCGCGCCTTCATTCAATCAAACAAGTTTCACAAACCACCGGCGGCGATGGAAGGCGGCGACCACCACACTCTTCAAGAAGAATCCGAGCCTCGCTTCACCTCAACGGTCGATCTATGTAAACAGCTAATGGACAGATACAAAGCCTCATCCGCCAAGCAACACCATCACCTACTCGCAACCGCCGCCGCACTTCGTTCCGTCATCTCCTACGAATCTCTTCCTCTCACTCCGACCGCATACTTTGCAGCTACTATTTCATCCCTCTCACGCTCGGCTCAAGATTCATCTCTTGATGCGGATGCGGTCGGTGCGCTTACTTCGTTGTTGTCTCTTGCGTTGCCGTTGGTTCCGGTTGGAGGGATTGAGTGTGGGAAGGCTGTTGAGGCTGTTGAAATTTTGGTTGATTTGTTGGGAAGAGGAGGTTTGGTTTCGGCTTCAAGTGTTAGGGCTGTCGTGAAGTGTTTGGGTGTTTTGTTGGTTGGTTTTTGTGATTCTAGGGATTGGAACTCTATTCGGGCAGGGCTCCAGACATTACTGAAGTTCTCCGTTGATAAGCGTCCTAAGGTGCTTAATATTACTCTGTACATGTATATGCATTCTTATAACCTAGGTCTTTGTTGTTACGACATCTGCTAATTGCTAATGTGAAGCAGTTGGTAGTGGCTTCAGAATGCATTATCTAAGTATATTTGAGCATGTGATTATTATGATGGTAGATACTTTAAGTATTTCCTGGGTGTGATTATTAAGTCATCAAGGTGCCGTTTGGCTGAATTTTGTATACCTTTATTCTATATTCAGGTTCGGAAGTGTGCGCAGACATACATTGAAAATATTTTTACGTCTTTTGATGATCCCACAATCAAGAAGGAGGCGAGCAACTTAATCGCTTCACTATTCGAAACATACATGCCCTCGATAGTTGAGTTAAGCAATTTAAGGCTTTCCAGTGGTTCAAAAGTTGAAGCCCTGTCCAAACCTGAACTCATTGAGGCACTGCACTTTCTGAACGTTTTGAAGCTTGCTGTTCCTTTACTCTCGGTTAAAACTGGATCAAAAGTTCTAAAGAAGTTACTTAAGCTTATGCATTCAGAGTTCACAGCTCTGACCAGGCCTATTCTGGTAATTACAGATGCTTGCTTTGTGGCATCCAAATTTGAAGCCATCTCTCCCTCTCTTGAAAAGGTCTTAGTTTCCTTTTCTGCATATTTGTCCAAGGCAGAAAACAAAACATCAGAAACAGAAAAGGCTGTGTTGAATTTGTTAAGGCGTGCCATTGATAGAGCAAAGTGTGATGATCATCGATTATATGTCCAATGGCTTCCAACTGTAATTGGATCAATCCTAGGTGCGTTTGTTCATTGTACACTATTTATTAATAGAGTACATTGTCAGATGCCAGTCTAGTTACTTTGGTCTCTTATACTCGTGTTGCATTACTAATATGCATACTTGTTTTTGTTATTTGTTTTTACAGAAATTATAATGTCTGATGCTAGCTCAGCCGTCGATGCTTCGAGCATTTTGAAAGAGATGATCACTGAATATGTGGGCCAACGTAATACCGAATATACAAGAATTGAACAAATAAAAGACCTTGTCGATGATCCATTTGTACAAGGACTTTGTGGCCCTTTTGAGGATGCTCTCAAAAGATGCGAGGGAACCCCGAATGATCATATTTTTGCATTGATAGCTGTTTTGTTCCTTAAACTCGGTATGTTTCTGAAATCAAGCTAGCTATATTTTACTTGCAAAGGGATAAAAAAAGTGAATATAATATCTGCGTGAGACTATAAACCCTTGCTGCACTTTTAGCTTTTTGGGTTTGCCTATTGTAAGGAGTTAATTGAATTTAGTATAACTCATAGGGTAAGTCCAGGCAATGCTCATAGACTTATGATTGTTATTCGCTAATGAAAAACAAAAGAAGTATGGTCAGTCAAGAGTCAACTCAAAATGTTGGTAGATATTTCTGACCAAAGTCCATGACTACTATTAAAATCAATCTCACAGTTGGTAATATTTGCATGGTATGTTTCAACTCAAAAGTTGCTCTGTAGTGTGCAGTTGGACTTAGGTAGACTTACCCTGTTGCCTGTTCATAGTATCATTAATGTATGGAGGTATAACTGCACAATCTTTAATGCTTGACCATGATAATTGTTTCCTTATTTCAGGTACCAGTTCATTTATGTACATGACGGGCATATTAAACAGACTTGCCAGTTTAATGATTCATTCTAACGGGATCAACAAAGGACATGTGAGTTAACAAAAACTTGCTAATATATGGTGTTTTTGACATGCACAATTTTTTATATTGTCACTAGACTGGTGTCTCTGTGTCCAAATATGAGCACTGAGCAATCTATCTTCTGACTCGTAAAACCAACACTCATTCTACTAGTGTACTTCAGACAGATATCCTGCAATAAAATTAAAACACATTTCAGTTTTCACATTAAACTATGTGCTCCGTGTGCTGGATCTATGCAGCCTAAAATGCGACTTTAAACGAACGAATATTTTAGAACATCTTGCTGACTTGTTTGCGACTGTTGCAGCTTTGGCACTGTATCGGTGCATCTGTAATTGCTATGGGACCAGAGAAATTACTTTCTATATTGCCTATTGTTTTGAGTGATGAGGATTTTACCGTTTCCAATTTATGGTTGATTCCTATTCTCGGTAAATACGTTGCGGGAGCATCATTGGACTTTTACATGAACCATATCTTGTCACTGGCAGAATCACTTCAGCAAGCAAGCCGTAAAGGTAGAATATACGATTTCCTTGATTGAATTTCAAATCATGGTATCAATCTTGATATTGAATAATGACATGTTAAACATATTATTCTTCTTAAATTCAGACTTGCATATTTGTAATATGTTAGACTGGACTTTTTAGTATCTTTTCAATGACTAATCGATGATTTGATTTTTTATGTTGGAATCATACTGAGAGTTTTAACTTGTAATGTATATGTAACCAACCTAGTTAATATAGATGACAATATATGGGTAATTTACAACTGTTTCTGCGTGACACTGCGCTGACACGGGTGATCAGAAACTGCATCATGAAAGAATAAAACTAATGCAATTTTGACAAGGATAAACTTTGCTACTGAAGTGACCATTGCCAGATTATTTGTATTGGAATATCTTACATAAGTACTTTTTTACAATTTGCAGTAGAGTAGTTCCATTTTTGTATATTGATTTCTGACTTCAATTTCTCCCATGTTCTTTAGCACTAGCGGATTTAATGATATGCCACTTACTATTTGGTTTGCTTCTCTTGCTTATGTTACAGTTAAGAATATAGTGATTCGTAAAGATTTAAAGGGCCATGCACGTGCCCTCAGAGCTTTGCTTCCTGCATTTTGTCGTCAACCCACTGATGTTTATCAGAACATTGGACCTCTAAGTAAACTTCTAATCACCTTCATCAAGAAAGACTCACATATGCACAAGAGTGTTGCTATGGCAGTAAAAGTAAGTTTTCATTGTACTTTCTTGTCATTAGCTTTGTCAATCAGCGGATCCGTATGGGATCAATCCAGCCGGTCTTTAACATTTTCTTATCCAGGAGCTTTTGAATCAAAACACAACATATGATGAAGACAGTGACACCACTTGTTGCTTTGACACTAAGGATTTCCGATCTGACCTTGGAATCCATGTCCCTTGCCCTCAAAATGCCGCATCCGTAAATTCTGATGTATGGGTTACATCAATGATTGACGTACTTGAGGCTTTGACAGAATTATTTCTTAAATCTACTCCTGAAAAACGTTTATACCTTCAGGTGATTCATTTTTACCCAAGTAGAATGCTTCAACCTGCTGAATTTTTTGTCAATTCTTTAGAATCTTGTTTACTTAGAATTTGTCTTTTCTACTTGTCATATTTGTAGCCTCGCCATGAGATTTAAACTGTTAAATTCCTCATAGTTGTAGGTTTCCCTCAGCCCTAGGAATATTCTGCATCTTCTAACATAACCAAAGCAATACTAATTTGCTTATTTCTTGAAAAAATATTCTGGATTTAACATTTGCCTTGCACATGATGTTCTTATATGAGTAACAACGAGTGACATGACTCGCACTACGTCACTTTGTATAGGCTGGCCTAGGTTTAGATTGGATAATGGTTCTGCCTTTAAAAGAATTTCATTTGGTCATGGAGAACTTTAGCTTTGAGCCTCTTGTATTACTGTCTATGGTTTTATTTGATCTTCAACAGCACTGCTGACCCCTCTATAGTTGTTCCCTTTATAATTCATGGATGAGTGTTAAGTAGTTTGGCCACACATTTTTCTGTCAATAAATTAAGGATCCTCAAATTATATCAACTGCCCTATCATTCCATTTTTGTAAGATGTGAAATTCCAATGCTCTCCCACTTGTATGCACTATTCGGCTCCATTAATGGATTTTTAGCAAGGTTTAATCAATGGGCGTTAAACTGTTGACCGTAGGCACATTAACTTTCTGAAAATTATGTGGACCAATGACCAATCTGCTTTAATACCATATTAAGTAGTTGGGGTTGGATCAACACTAATTGAAATATGTCAAATCAAGGACCCACTGTATAATGATATTTCTGCCATATGAATAGAGATTCTGAGGTTGCAATATAGTGATTACTGTACATTATGTGTACCTTGTATATGCTTGGTCTAGGATCCTGCTCTAACCTTTTCTTTTTAATTTTGACCAGAGTGCTATAGAATGCTTGGTATCTGTTGTTGAATCTTCAACGACAAAAAGAATTTACTTGTCATCGCTTGAGATGTTTCAGTCTGTTGATGATATGGTTGATCAAGAAAAGAAGACTGCAGATAGGTAATTGGTTTTTTTCCGCTAAACACGTGCCCCGGAAATTGGGATCATTACTTCTGTGCATGTTAATGTCATATATATATGGCTATGTGCATAAATCCTCTAAATTATCATGTGTGTATCCTATGCATGCTTCACCGTTTCAGTGAGATGCATGTGTCCAGCTATAGTTGGCACACTTAACACTTTCAATTCAAGATACAAAAATTTCCCAGTTTACTTCATTAATCACCTTGTATTTTATTATTTATTAATGTTTTAAACAACTATATTGAAAGTCATCTGTTTTGTCAAATATAACCACATTCTGCACAATAACTGGTAATCACTCGGTTTTCCAGTAACACCCAGTGTCTCCCACTCTAGTCAATACTTTTAGCAGTAAACTAAAAACTGGTGTATTATTGCTGCAATTATATAACATATTTTGAATGTACATGATTCTTTACTTATTTACATTTGTAATTCTTTCATTTAGATATTTGTTTTCAAAATGCAAATTTTTTATTTATTTTACAGCTGTTCGCTGCTTGAGCTCGTTTCATCATTCTGTAACGGAGCCGATGATGCTTTGCTGGATAAATTTTTTGATTTTATAAGGCGTACTTTACAGGTTAAAGCTCACTCTAGCAGTCTGATTGATGTATATTTAAGTATTAACAATATCTTTTATATGGTTATATCGTATTATTTAGGGGAACGGTGACACTGAGCATTGCGTAGCATTTTCTGCATTAAGCAAGATAGTAAAGGTTTGTACTGGAATTATCGTGCTATGGGTGATTTTATATCAGAGCTAGAGTTTGCACTGTTACCTTTTGAATTTTTTTGATGCAGGAACATGCCAAATATTGTTCCAGGCGACTCAACGAAGTGATGGATCTTATCTATCCAATGAAAACTGATGTCGAAAAAAGAATATTAGAAGCTCGCTTTCGATTCCTCCATGCTCTTCTGGTCCTGATATTTAAGGTGTGTTTTCTTGCTTTTTTTGAGGCACTGAGTGTTGATGAAATATATCTCTTGTTCTCCTTAACTAAACTGATAATTGAAGCGTTGTATGAAAGAGATTACGGTTATTGTACAAGCTCAACTTTAAAATATAAATTTGTATTATCACTTGATAAATAATGTGAAAATGGCCTTGGTTAGTATCACTTATAGAAAAGTCTTCTGAAAACCAAGCCATACTTAAGACTCTTTATTAATTTCTTAGTAGTTATTTCTCATTGTAAGTTTCTTTCCTTGTTCGGTTTCCACAATTTCGTCAGATTTCTTCTTCATTTAATGTTTTCAAAGTTTAACTTCCTGGCATTATGTTCTTGACTCAAAGTGCTTGTTGTCGATTTCTCAACATTGTGATTACCTTTCAAACTATGTTTTGCTAATGTTCAAATTACTAGATTTAGATACATGATGGCAGTAGATCTTATTGGTGCGGTGAACCATATTATAAATTTAGTCTCTCTATAACTATAGTTTCCTTATGTTAACCATTTTCTGTATTATATGAGTCCAGCACGGGTAGATAAGCACAATGATAATTTTGGATGGAATGGGCTAATGTTCAATACAACTTCAGAAGTAGAGCCTTCGTATTTTTACCAGTTTATTTTCAGTTTGAATATGCTCAAGTTTGTTGTCTTTGTTTTTATTTCCATAACAAATAAATCTGTTGCAATTAAGTTTTCACAATAATACTATTGAACAGGAAAATCTGGAAGAGGAGGAAAAGGCTTTCATCATTCTCAATGAGATCATTCTCAAATTGAAGGAAGTAAGGCATACTAACTTATGTTCTCATTTGCGTTAGCTTTTCATCATTTCTTCTAGATGTTTTCTTATTATCTATTTATGCTTTGTAGTGTTTTTATTAACCCTTCATTTCCTTTAGACAAAATATATACTACAGATGAGTATTTCATGACATGGATATTGAATATATCTTCTTAGCCATAAAAAATGTTCACCATGAGGCTGTATGATTTTGAAAGGACAACATTCATTCTCTCTGTTCATCAAAACAACAAAGATTCGCTTGCAGATATTGTCATATTTATCATGGTCTTGTAGCAACCATCGTAGCTCGTGAAAATAAATTTCACTACCGTTTAGGACTGTCTGATGAGTGGCTGCATTATCTGACACATGATTACAGTGCCTTAAACTTGGTTCTTTGTATTGCAGTCAGATGAAGAAGCTAGGAAGGTGGCACATGATACAGTGCTTGCAATATATTCCAGCTTGCACGATCCTTCCTGTAGTGGTTTCGAACCATGCAAAAACTTCATAACCATGGTAAAGTCAGCAACAAAGCTTTAATCCTGGTCTGTATCATTCTTCTCAATGAAATTTTTTACGCGTCATAACAGGTAATAGGATACCTTTGCGGTTCAGCTCCCGAAACGCAAAGTGGTGCTATTTCTGCTTTATCAGTAATAGTTTATAAAGATCCACAGATGTGTATTTTGCTGCCAGATGTGCTTCCTTCTGTTATGTCTGTGCTCAAAAGCAAATCGACTGTAGTTGTCAAAGTGAGTACTCTCTTACCCTTCCGATTTTATTTTTGTATGAAGGTTTCCTTTTCGAATGTATTCATATTACTTACTATAATGTTATTTTTCTTATCCAAACAGGCTGTATTGGGATTTGTGAAAGTATTAGTTTCTTGCTTGCAAGCAAAAGACCTGCAAACTCTTCTCCCAGACATTTTAAATGGAATTCTTCCTTGGTCATTAGTAATAAGACATTATTTTAGGGAAAAGGTAATTGTGATTTTGATGCATGTCAACACATTCATGTTTCAGATGCTATACCTTGTGAGGTTGTTATTAATATATATGAATCTATAACTTTGTTGAGAAAGTTTCCCTTGGGTGATGCTGTGTTTTCTCCCAATATTTGACTCCCAAATTTCTCTTATGGCTTCCATTTTTCATGTTCAGCACAATCGAAGGCTTTATTTTAACTTTTTTCTGTAGGTCATAATTATCATGGAGATCTTGATACGTAAATGTGGCTTTGCTGCTATTGAGTTGGTCGTCCCAAAAAAGTTTGAAAGATTTGTGAAGGTGTCAAAGAGGTAACAAAAACTTCATTTCCCCTCTATTTTTCAAGTAATCGCACGTCCTCCCTTTTCTAAAGCTGAGTGAACACTGCAGAATCTACACGGGAAAGTAAATTCCACTGAAGCTGATAGCCTGGATAACAAAGAAGTTCCAAAAGAAAATCCCAGAGGGTTGAGATCTATATTACAGTCACATATTTCATTTCTGCTATCAGGTTAACGGAGTGTTTCAGCTGCTAATGATTCTCCTTTGCAGGTTCCGTAAAAGAAAGACTTCTGAATCTGGATCTGGATCTGTAGATGAATCAAATAAAAGAAATTCCGCAGACAAACATTTTAGAATAACAGAAGATTCTCGCAAATCTTTTTGGAATAAAAAACCCCATGAAAAGGAAACCAGAAGCAAGCCAATTGGGCATCATAGAGGTCATGGGAAGGAACATAATTCAAAAGATTCAAGGAGAAAGTTTTCAAAGGGGCAAGGACCTCAGAGGTTTGGTATGCACCGGCAGCGTAACCATTAATCGGTACTAATACATAAAACTTCAAAGTTTTTTCTGACTGCAACGAGGACCATGACCCACTGCCATTATGTCTCGCCTACATGGATACTGGAATTTGTGAATGGCGATACAACTTTTGGTGATAAAATGGCAGTGAGTTTTGTTGTTGTTTGTATTTGTACAATGAAATCAGCAGAGCTTTCAAGGTAGTAGGAGCAACATATTTGTTATTAACAGATGTGTATTGATGTCAGTTTTGGACACAAGAATGAAATAACAAAAATTGAGAATGAATTGGTAAAGGGAACGTGGGGATCATGATGCATTCTTACTTGTAAATTTATAATTTTAAAGAAATCCGTCCAGGTTCAAAATTAAGCGTTTTAATTAACAATTTGCGTCGAGAAACCCCCTCTTTCCGCCTATCCACTCCCTCTTCTTATATCATAAACTCCCAATCTTTCCTATTTTCAACGCCGATCTTCTCCTCTCATTGAATCAGGTTTCTCTTTGTTTCTGACTTGTGTTTTTGTAAAAGTTTCAGTAATCCAGTCCTGTATGTTTAGTAGAGTTTGTAAAGTGGCAAAGTGTGAAGCGCAGCGTTTTAAGGATGGACAGCAGGAATGTGCAAGTTAGAAGCTATGATACAAAGTGACACCGTTCCATTAAAATAAAAGGTGCGTTGTGAATGTTTGACTCGAGTTGACCGCTTGGGGTGAATAAAAGGCAGCGCAGATTGGGAATTAGGGCGATCTGGCGATTTTGAGATTTCAGTTTTCGTTCCAAGAAAAGCTTTCGATCTTGCTCGTCCGTTCTTGGCTGAAGCTTCGTCCCGAATCTGAACTTCGTTCCGTTGCTGTCAATTGTTGATTGAAAGGCGACTGAAGGACTGATTGAAGGAGTGAAGGATTGAGGCAACAGGCTGTGGTGGTGGATTTGGTCCGTCCGACTGCAGCAGTTTTTCCGACGATTATTCATCGTCTCAGGGAGTTTTATACATTGTTTTACATAACAGTGTTTGGTGTATAGGCTTGTTAGTCTATTAGTGTGTGTATCCCTGTAAAACCTTTGTTTCATAGTGAAGCTTTGGGTGAGCTCCCGCACAAGCTCCGTGGTTTTCCTCCGGTTTTTGCCGGTTTCCACGTAAAAAGTGCTGTGTCTTTTTCTGCATGTCTTACTCTGATTATCAGTAGTTCTTGTTAGGAAGAAAGAACTTGACTAGAACTAATTGATTTGATTAAAGAGTTTGAAGAAACTGTTGAGTAGGACTGTGTCTTAGATTAGGCAGGTCTGAATCTTGTTTACATTGTGGTATCAGAGCGGAAATCTCTCAATCTTGCAGAGAAATTGATTGATCTTGGGTGCCTGGTACTTGCCTTTTGTGAATTTCTCTTTGTGTAAAAGAAAATTTGATACTCTTCTGTCATTGTTCTAAATGGCAGAGTCACTGAGGCTAGCTCCTTTTGATGGGAAATGGGGACTTTGTGATGTGGAGGCTCAGAATGGAAGGAATACTTCAAATGGAAAAATTGTGGAGGGCAGTCACTGAGAACTGGGAATCCCCAACCTCAGATCAAAGAAAGCAGGAGATGAAAGAGCTGGCATACACTCAGATTATGTTCAGACTCACTGATGATGTGGCTAGGCAGATGATGAGGTATAAGGATCCTAAAGAACTTTGGGAGGTACTCGATGAAACTTTTTCTCTCTAAATCTCTGCCTAATAGAATTTCCTTGCTTTGTAATCTGTTTAATTTTAAAATGGATGTTAACTGCTCCCTACAAGCCAACCTGAATGAGTTCTTGAAATTGACTCAAGAACTCATCAGGTGTGATGAGCCAATCAAAGAGTCTCATCAGGCTGTAATAATATTGAACTCTTTGCCTAAAGAGTTTAATATTCTAAGAGATGTCATAGCCTATGCCAGGGAAGATATAACCCTGAAGAAGATAATTGATCTAGTTAAGCAGAAAAACCTAGAATTGAAGATATTTAAAGATAAAAATGGTCTTGTGAAATCTGAAGTTAAAAATGAGGTTATGTTTGTGAAAAACAAGAAGAAGAAACAGAAAAAGAATGCTAAATCTGATTCTGATAAAAAGGATAAGAATCAAGATAATGAAAAAGATAAGAAAAATAGGAAGTGCACCTACTGTGAGTTAAAGGGACATACTGTAGATTACTGTTTTAAGAAAAAAAAGGGATGAAAAGAAGAATAAGAATAATCAGGGAGGAGTAAATGTATGTGAAGGTAAAAACCAATATAAGAATGAACTTTTAGTAGTTTCTGCTGAATGTGATTCAAATTCTTGGATTTTGGATTCTGGTTGTACCATGCATGCTTCTCCTTGTAAATCATATTTTTCTGAACTAACCTTGATCAATGAAGGTGAAGTTTCCCTAGGTGATCATACAAGTCTCCAAATTAAAGGCATTGGTAAGGTTCCTCTTCTCATGCATGATGGTGTGGTAAGAGTCTTGCAAAATGTTAGATGGGTGCCTAATCTTAGAAGAAATCTTTTGTCTGAATCTGTCCTTGATAACTTAGGCTGTAAGATCATTACTTCACAGGGTATTAGAGAAGTCATTAAAAACGGCACTGTTGTTATTAGGGCTGTTAATACTGGTGGCTTGTACTATGTTCAGCTAGGATCAGAAGTAAATTTTGTAAAAACTAATGAACTGCTGAGTCCCTTAAATGGCATAATAGGCTTGGACATATAGGAAATCAGGGATTGTTACAATTGTCTAAATCTGATTTGATAGATATTACTCCTGTTCCTATTGAAATGTGTGAATCATGTATTTTAGGCAAAAAGACTGTTCATTCATTCTCTAAGTCTGTGTTTAAAGTGGATAAACCCTTAGAATATGTGCATGCAGACCTATGGGGACCTGCTCAGGTATCGACCATTGGAGGTAGGATTATTTCTTGTCCATAGTTGATCACTACTCTAGGAAAGTCTGGTTATATTTGTTAAAGCATAAAAATGAAGCTTTTAGTGAATTTAAAAACTGGAAGACCTTGGTAGAAGCACAAACTGACTTTAGAGTTAAATGTCTTAGAACTGATAATGGATTGGAGTTTACTAACACTGAGTTTAATGCATTTTGTAATGAACATGGCATTAGGAGGCATTTAACAGTGCCTTATACCCCTCAGCAGAATGGTATAGCCGAGAGGATGAATAGAAGTATCTTAGAAAAGGCTAGATGCTTGTTGTTCAGTGCTGGTATGAAAAGCTCCTTGTGGGGAGAGCTGTCCTAACTGCTAGTTACCTCATAAATAGATCCCCTAGTTCAGCCATAGGTTTTAAAACCCCCAGGAATTATGGACAGGTAGAAAACCATCCTTGTCACACTTAAGAACCTTTGGCTGCCTAGCATATGCACATGTATCACAAGGGAAACTACTACCTAGAGCGTTAAAGTGTGTTTTTCTAGGATACCCCCCTGGGACTAAAGGTTATAAATTGTTAGTTATACAACCAGGAGGATATAAGGTTATCACAGCAAGGTCAGTTACTTTTAATGAAAATGTTTTTTATTTTAAAGAAAAAACTAATGCCTTGTTGAGAAAACAGGTGGAGACCTTGAAAAGGACTTTGTTCCACCTGAGGAAACTAGGGAAGAACCATTGGTGGTTGCAGAGTCTGATCAAAACAAAAGTCAGAGAGGATTTCATAATGAAGCAGTGATGGATTTCTCCTCAGGAATCCCTATTGAGCAAAGGGATGATGGTGATCCTAGTGTTGATCAGAATATTAACCCTCACCAGTCAGGTGGGGCAGGTATTTCTGAAACTGGCTCATTAAATGTTGATAATACTGATATGCCTGGTGATGTTCTTAGGAATGAGCATGATAGTAATTTTGAACTTGAGTGCTCTAATACTGGAAATGTAGAGTCAAATAATGAAATTGTTATTAATAATCCAGTTTTTGAACCTCAGAATATGACCGATAATCCAATTTTCGAAAATGATAATATTGTGGCAGATTATCAGTTAGTTAGGGATAGGTTACCTAGATTGAGAAAGCCTAACCCTAAGTATCAACAAGCAAATCTACTTGAAAGATATGCTATTAATTCTGAGTTTGCTGTTTTTATAGCTGAGGAAATTAAGTATCAAACCCCCGATACTTTCGATCAGGCAATTAGTTGCAAACATTCCAAGGAATGGCAGCAAGCTATGACTGAAGAAATTCAGTCTATGCATGAGAATAATACCTGGAAACTAGTTCCTCTTCCTAAAGGTGCTAGAACTATTGATTCTAAATGGGTATATAAGGTTAAAGAACCTTTAAATCCTAAAGATACACCTAGATTTAAAGCTAGATTGGTAGCTAAAGGTTATAACCAAAGGGAGGGGATAGATTATACCGAAATTTTTGCACCTGTGGTTAAGTATAAAACATTAAGATTGATGCTTGCCATGACTGCATTTTATGATTTCGAATTAGAGCAGATGGATGTAAAAACTGCGTTTTTGCATGGTGATTTATTTGAAACTATCTATATGAGACAGCCTAGGGGTTTGTGGATAAAAGTAAACCTGATTTTGTATGCTTGTTGAAAAAATCCATATATGGGCTTAAACAATCACCAAGGCAATGGAATAAAAAGTTTGATTCTGTTATGATCAACTTAGGCTTTATTAGAAGTAAATTTGACACTTGTTTGTACTTTAAGAAAAACAAGAATAAGTACTTGATTTATGTCTTGTTATATGTGGATGATATTCTGTTGATAAGTAGTAACAAATCTCTTATTTCAGATGTGAAAGCTAGTCTTAAAAATTATTTTGATATGAAAGACTTAGGTGAAGCTAAGAAAATCTTGGGAATTCAGATTTTGAGGCATAGAAATGAAAAACAGATTGTTCTATCTCAGGTAGATTACTTAGAAAAAGTACTGGATAAATTCTCTATGAAAGGTTCCAAATCTACTTCTATTCCTCTAGGTGGACACTTAGAGTTGTCCAAGTCTGATTGTCCCTCAAATGACCGTGAACTTAAGGAAATGAGTAATGTGCCGTATGATATAGCTGTGGGATCTGTCATGTATTTAATGTTATGTACAAGACCTGACTTGGCTTTTTCTATAAGTGCCTTGAGCAGGTACATGTCGAATCCAGGCCAAAAACATTGGCAAGCTATGAAATATCTTCTGAGGTATATTCTTGGTACAAGTAAGTTAGGTTTGATTTATGGTAAACATGAAAATGAACCTGAGTTGCATGGTTATGTAGATTCTGATTATGCTTCTAATAGAGATAATAGAAAATCAACTACAGCGTTTTATTTCACTTGGGCTGGGAATTGTATATCTTGGAAATCCCAGCTCCAATCTATTGTTGCTTTGTCGTCAACAGAGGCTGAATACATTGCAGCAACTGAGGCTGCAAAAGAAGCCATCTGGTTGAAAGGTTTGTTGTCAGAAATTGAGGGTAAGAGTTATACTCCTATATTGCATATGGATTCGCAGAGTGCTTTGTGTTTGTGTAGAGACCCTGTGTATCATGAAAGAAGCAAGCATATAGATGTTAGGCTTCACTTTATAAGGGATTTAGTAGAATCTGAGGAAATACAAATAGTTAAAATACTTGGTTCTGTTAATCCTGCTGACTTTGGGACTAAAATAGTTCCTGTGCAAAAGTATTGTTTTTGTAGAGATTTTTTGCAGATCAAAGAAGTGACGTAAAAGCTGTGGTTGGATGTTGCTCAGATGAAGAATGCTGATGAGCAATAGGAGGTAAAGAAACAGCTTGTGAAAAAGGAGCAATGAACCTGAAGTTTTCACTATGTTCAAATGGTACAGTCAGGATTAGGAGGGGATTTTGTAAAAGTTTCAGTAATCCAGTCCTGTATGTTTAGTAGAGTTTGTAAAGTGACAAAGTGTGAAGCGCAGCGTTTTAAGGATGGACAGCAGGAATGTGCAAGTTAGAAGCTATGATACAAAGTGACACCGTTCCATTAAAATAAAAGGTGCGTTGTGAATGTTTGACTCGAGTTGACCGCTTGGGGTGAATAAAAGGCAGCGCAGATTGGGAATTAGGGCGATCTGGCGATTTTGAGATTTCAGTTTTCGTTCCAAGAAAAGCTTTCGATCTTGCTCGTCCGTTCTTGGCTGAAGCTTCGTCCCGAATCTGAACTTCGTTCCGTTGCTGTCAATTGTTGATTGAAAGGCGACTGAAGGACTGATTGAAGGAGTGAAGGATTGAGGCAACAGGCTGTGGTGGTGGATTTGGTCCGTCCGACTGCAGCAGTTTTTCCGACGATTATTCATCGTCTCAGGGAGTTTTATACATTGTTTTACATAACAGTGTTTGGTGTATAGGCTTGTTAGTCTATTAGTGCGTGTATCCCTGTAAAACCTTTGTTTCATAGTGAAGCTTTGGGTGAGCTCCCGCACAAGCTCCGTGGTTTTCCTCCGGCTTTTGCCGGTTTCCACGTAAAAAGTGCTGTGTCTTTTTCTGCATTTCTTACTCTGATTATCAGTAGTTCTTGTTAGGAAGAAAGAACTTGACTAGAACTAATTGATTTGATTAAAGAGTTTGAAGAAACTGTTGAGTAGGACTGTGTCTTAGATTAGGCAGGTCTGAATCTTGTTTACAGTTTTCAATCTCATGTTTTAGGATTTGATTCAACCACCCAGGTGGGTTGTTGCTGGTTTCTCTTTTGAATTTTCATATGCTCACATTTGAAATCAAATAGATGGGTTTCACTCGTTTCAATATTAAGGCATTGAGTAACCTACAAAAAATTGATCATAAGATTCTTTTGTTGTTCTGGTCAGTATCAGTTTATCAACATCACGTTGAATGTTCCTTGGATACTTTTTCAGTTGTGAAGAGAATTATGTCTACTGTTGGAAATTCCACAAATATTTTCTGGCAAGAATCCCCTGTTGGGAAGAATGAAAGGCAGAAGTTGCTTAACCAAAAAGGTTGTGTTGTATGGATCACAGGTCTTAGCGGCGCAGGTTGACTATATCATTGATTACTTCTTTTCCGTGCAGCCTGATGAGTGATGACATAACTTTTTCTTTTTGTGGCTGAATGGTCTTCACTTGCATTAGGAAAAAGCACATTGGCGTGTTCTCTAGGTAGAGAACTTCAATCCAAGGGGAAGTTGTCATATATTCTTGATGGGGACAACCTTCGCCATGGGTTGACTAAAGATCTTGGTTTCAAAGCAGAAGACCGTACTGAAAATATACGCAGGGTTGGTAAGTATACATTGCTATGCAATTTTCTAACTGTACCTGGCTGGTGGGCCGAGATTGCTCTTTTAGCCACCGTGAACGGCTGTTTTACAAAGCTTCATTTCGTGCATAATGCAGGGGAAGTAGCGAACTTGTTTTCAGATGCTGGCCTTATTTGTATTGCCAGTCTCATTTCGCCATACCGAAAGGACCGAGAATGTTAGGACCGTGATTAGTTATGTACCCAACAAGGTCTAGGAACTGTTAAGGACCTAAACGAAGTTCGCAGGTTCAAGTACCTCAAATGTAAAACGCAGCGGAAATGTCTAAAGATTATTTTATTAATCTATAGACTGTACAAATACTTACAATTCGTACACAGTAACAGTAACACTAACTATTACTCGAAGTGTCTTGGCTTGATGATCCCGGATCAACAACCTCAACTCCACAGACAAGTCCCTCCGATTCCAAATCGTCGACTCCGTCTATCTTCCAGTGAGCTTCCCTTAGCAAATCAGCAACTCAATGCCTAGTGAGTAAAATCTGATATCTTGCTCTAAAGCTCTCTGGAATTCGCCACTTATGAGCTGCTCCTTGTATGAGTATTTATAGAGGGGTTTGTTACAAGTGAACGTTACCACTCCCCCACTCCCTGAAGATCAGGTCCCTGTCTTCCCGAGATTCTCTCTAACAACCTTGACTCGGTTTACCATCTCCCACGAGTGCCACACCTCTTCCAAGTCGTGCAAATCAGTTCCAACGTTACCCCACGTTTTCCTCAACTGACATTTGACTTGTTCTCGGACTGTTGTGACTTCAAGTCCCACTGCGTCCGACGCAGGTTCTTGTTCCTCATCTGTGTCTGTCAGGTACATGTACCTGCACACTCAACTCAGGTATTAGTCGAGTGTTGTCATCATCAAAATCCACTAGGGTACATGTTCCAACAGAGAAGCTTGCCGTTCAATGTTGACAGACCCCAACACATTCATTGAGGCAAAAACTCAATATTTCCAATTTCTTATAAGTTTTGAAACCAAAAAATCATGGTGTATGAGTTAAAATTTTGCAGGTATTTATGAATACACCTCTAGAAGTATGCGAGAAAAGGGACGCTAAAGGCCTCTACAAGCTAGCTCGTGCTGGAAAAATCAAAGGTTATCTTTTTAAAAGTTTTCTTTCTATGCACTGGCCACTAGTACACAACATCATACAGTCCCGGAACTTGATCTGATTTGATACTTGGTAGGTTTTACTGGCATTGATGATCCATATGAGGCTCCACTGAACTGTGAGGTTTGTATACTCTTGTTTAAATAATCAGTTTCCTTTCTTAGTACAGTTAAAATCACATTATAATGTGTCTTCCATATATTTATAGATTGAATTGCAAGAGAAAAATGGAGAAAGCCCTACGCCAAGTGCCATGGCAGAGGAAGTAGTGACTTATCTGGAGGAGAAGGGATTCTTGAAGGCAGATTGATCTTACTTCTTCTTTATAGATATAACTAAATCACAAGAACAGGATAAGCTATGCAAATTGTTTCCAAGCTGAAACCTGTCTGAATCAATTGTACTCTACTCCCCATTGGAGATATTCAACTTTTTTTTGAAAAAGAAATTCACACTAAGTAGACAGACAATCTTATTTCTAATGAATAGATTGCCCCTTCAATTATTTGCTCAAAAATCCCAACTTAACCAACTGAAATGGAGCAATGACACCAAAACAATAGTCAAATAAAAGCAATACAAATTCAGTTTATATTTGATTGATATGAGTTGCCTTGGTCCATATCACCAAATAAAATCAAAGGACTACTGCTCTTTGTAATTTGTATCTAAGAATCTTCAACTGAAATCCAATTCTAGAAGAAAAACTAGCAAAATAGTTGGGATACCAAACCAAGATTCAACTCAGTGTTTTTGGAGGGACATTCAGATAAGGACATGTGCAAAGTATCTTGCACAAATTACAACCCAATCTTGAAACTCAAGGGAGTTGGTGGGGCATTCCATCACTCATTCATTTTCTTCTTTCTCAATGCATATCTCATCAAACAACAATTTGCATCTTCATTGATCTTCTCTTCTCCACATGTGGTCCTAACATGCCAAACCCAGCAAGAAACCACAACAATTTTGGATTCATATTATATGTTTTAGAGTAACTAAATCTCTCTTGCTAACTTGATTTTGGATTACCTCCTTGGTCCCAAACTATAGACTTGCAGCATTCAAGTTCTCTGAATAGCAATATATACTTTTGCCCAATGAAATACGGTATAGTCCCTTATCATGATTAATACACAAAGCTACCAATCCAACAACTTGATTGACATATTGATGTTATCTTTTGTATTGATGAGGTGCAGCAAAGTCATTATCTAAAAGCTAGATACACGCAACACTTCTACACTAGCACGGCATTTCATAGGCAATCAGTTAAGATGCACATACCAAACCGAGTGTGTATTTACCTATTGAAAAAGGAATGCAATAAGTGTGGTCCATGCCAGAATGGCAGAATCTCACTGCACTTGAAAGTTCAGATTCTTATTCCAAATATGTACTGAACAGCAGATCCAAGCGTTACATTGTAAATGGCAATGGATCATATTACAGACAGAGAGCTAGACCCGACAAAGTTCATATATCTAAGGAATCTAAGCATACAATACCACCACCAATAACAACAGCAGTGAACCATTACCTATACATATATTCAAAGTATGAACTTTAAAATGAACCTTCATGCACCAAACACATGAACACTGGATTAAAGCCAAACCTTACCGAACTCATCCCAGATTGGTTCGAGAAGATCTTGGTTTGTAAACGCAGCTACAATATCAAGCGAACACGAGCATACAACAACAAACTAAACCTCCAAACTTCTAAAGAGAATTATCATAATAGCCACCATAAGTGATGTGAGCCCTGTTCAAAGGCACTCCCCTCACTGCACCAACATTGCTTCGTTAAATTTGGTCGCTTGCTGCACAGCATGCTTCATACTCTGCACAAGCACAAAACACAAAGATTCCAAAAACATCAAAAAGGAGATTCACTAAGTTATTCTTCCATAACTAATGAAAAGCTAAATCTAATGAAATTCACCTGATCATCGATCTGAAAGCCGAGCTTATGATTCTGCTTAGCCTTATGATTATTACCAAGGAGGAATAAACATATAGTAGCAGCAGCAACTCCAAAAGAGCAAATAGCCCCAATTCCGCCAAAACCTAATTTCCACAAATTCAAACCACCGATCATCCCTTCATCCAAATCATCATTAATCGCATAATCATCATCTCCAATAATCCCTTCACCGATCCAATTCACATCAAACAAGTTCTTCGTCTTCCTTGGCGACGTGGCCGTCGGAGAAGATACCGAGTCTAGAAACTTCATGTCGACAGATTCAATGGATTCCTTCGAGATACCGCTCTTGAAGAAAACCGTGTTGGAAGCCGCAGCAGCAGCGTCCGGAGTGTTGCTGTTGACGATGTCAACCTCTTGTTCCTCTGCCTCCTCCACCTGCTGCTGTTGCGCGGTGTCTTGAAGGAGGCGACGAACGACGTCTTTGGCGCGGTGCGTGGGGCTAGAGGGGAACAGGAGAGGGATCGAGTCGGTTGTTGTGGTGGTGGAGAAGTAATCCATATTGAAGACGGAAGGTAGAGATCTGACGGGGATGGTGATGGCGTCGTCGTCGGCGGTGGAGTCGCGGAGGAGATAGGTGGCGGCGTCAGGGAGGTATTCCCAGTCTTCCTCCAGATCCATCATTTTGATTAATTGATTGAATTATGGAAGGAATGAACATGCGACTTATAAGCCTTTCTTTTTACTTTAACTCTTGTAATCAATCATTTATTTACTTTTTTGTTTGGAACATAACACATTGCCTTTCCTTTGTAATGCCTTTTCTTTTCGAAACGAAACGGATTCAGATTCAGTGTTGCGAACATCATTTTAGATGAAAATTCGGACAAATCATGAGTATAAAAACTTAATTGAAAGAGTTGAATTCTATAAAATTCATAGTAAAATTTATTGATTTTTTAGCAAAATGGATTGGGTAATGTATACGAAAAGAACAAGAAAATGAACATAAAGATCTATTGGTGGCTTGCAAGAATGTAGTTGGAATGGCGTAGTGAGGTCAACTTAAGAAACAAACAGTTTCAATATGATTAGTATAATGTTTTATTTATTAAGAGGAACATATTCTGAGTGTAAAAAAGGTTAACTTGTCATTCAAGGAAAATGCTTTTGTTCTAGAAACAAATGAATGGATCACTTACAAGTCTGTTAATCTTAGTTTAAAAACTGAGTGTCAGCATCATAGCTTTATATAAATACTTTGATAGGAATTTGATGCCCATTTTCACCGTTTCCGGCCAATTGAATTACCAGAATCTTAAACTACACTGTACTTTGGAAAAAGACAAGGGAGTTGTGCTTGTTTGCACATTTGGAGAAGAAAAATGTACTAAAATATTACTAGAAAACGCTTTTGGATTCGAGTTCTGATTATCAGAACTGACCTTTGACTAATATAACTAAGTGATCATGAAGAAGAAGAGAAATGTGTTTGTGGAGTAGATAGTGATGGAGGCATGTGTTGGAAATTGTAACGGATGGTTAAGGCCAAACCCAGCTCATGCAAATGTCCACATAATGAACGCGTGCTAGCTATCAAAAAACCAGTTTCATGACTTAAGTGGCTGCGCACGAGCACTCCAAGTGTATGGTGACTACTCCACTGTTCAATTCATGTGATGTTCTGCTGACACATGTTTAATGGGTTTGGGGTGTTACATTTCTGTTTAGACAATAGGTTTGGGGTGCTACGTTTCTGTTTAGACAATAGCTTTCAATGATCAGGAAGCTTCTTACGGAACTTCAGTGTTTGGCCTGTAGAATGAGTTTGATATTTCCTATCATGTTTTTGTAATTTTGTTTATACCAGTGGAGCAGGATGTATCGTCAGCTTAAAAGAAATGTACATATAGCAAAAAAAAAGGTAAGTTAAAAATAGCATTTACACGATTATGAAGGATTACTCTCCCCTCATGGCAAAGGCTCAGTTTGCTGCACTATCTTGACTTGATCTATATATAGATTGCCAGAAGACAGGAAAATTGACATGTCACTGAAAATAGGTGTGGGAGGAAACTGTTGTTCACATGCACGCTTTGCTGTAATCTTGTACATTAAAGTCATCTGGATGATTCACCCACTGAGACAGATGCTAGGGAAGATGCCCACACTTGTGCGCTCCTTGCACGCTGGTGGAAGTTTCTGTTCTTGCATACTTTCAATTTTGTCCAGAACCTCTTCACATCTATCATATGAAGCGCCCGACCAAATATCTGGCTTGTCTCTCCAAATATCTCCCAGTTCATCTGAGGAATAACAAACCTCTGCAAAACTGATTTGGCAAAAGCAACTCCCCCAGGGAGAAGTAAATGCAATAGCCTCAAAACTATGAACAATATAGAGCAAGCAATGTAAGGTTCACGGGACAACATTTCCTTCACAGATGACTTGCTGGACGGTAAGGTGCCTGATCTTTCATTAGTACTCAAATTCATCAGATGGTCTGTGGTCATGTATAATACAGGTTCAGCACCTGAAATGAGAAGCAGGTAAATCCTCGACTGAATAACAATATTTACAATTGACTGGCTAAAATTATGGGTAAACATAATCTCCAAATATTTATAATTAATTTGTTGGCATTGCAAATTTCTAAGCAATCAATTTTACATGTCAACTCATTACTTAAATAGAATTGACTGAACAAACATATACAAATTACAGACTAAACGTACCTAGCACAAATAAGGCAAGCAGTTTTAAGTAAAATCAAAATAAGTTCATGATATACATTTTAAACAAAAGTGCTTCATGTGGATTTCAAACACACACACTTATATAATTTGATATTGAGGAAATTCTGATGCGTGTAAATGATATTTTCGTGTTAGGTTATATCATAGCAAGATAAACAACTAAAAATTGACTAGTATTATTTCAAAAGAGGAATACTGATATCATTGCAATATACCTGTTGTTTTCTTGTAAAATTGGATAAGCAAGGATAGATCTCGTGGCCCACGATAGCGTACACTTGATGACTGACTCACTATTAGTATGGCCGGAAAGCTATGAATTCCATATCTCGATAAAACGCTGTAATACAGAGAAAATGAGTAGCCTGAATGTAGCGAAAGGCACATGTTTGGAAATTCAAAACAAATTCTAATAAGAGGAAACTTCAGAAGAAATGAATTCTACAAGACAAACTACAACCAAAACATATCAAGTGCCAACAAAAACAGTAGCCAGTATATTTTATGTTTCCAGAGCAACTCAAAACAATCTGGCAATCCGCATCTTAACTCCAAAAAATTTGTTTTTCAACAGGTGCACACTGATTCTCTAAATCCAGAACTTATCATCGTAAATAAACACCACTTGTCAAATCACTATATATTAATAACTACATATAGGTTGAATATTGTATTAGTTAACACTTACACTAGCTAGTCACTTCTCACTTGTTTAACTTTTCTCTCCACTTTGACAAACATCTTGTCTAAACAATTACTTTTGACAACCCAATTAGAAAAATCCATAAAAGTAATAGTATACATGAAAAATCAGTAAAATCATGGAAACATAACTGTAAATGCATACCTTGGCATCACTGAAGATTGCTCTATAGCCAAATGTTTTATTTCCGGGAACATGAAACTGAGGGTTTCATAGATAGGGCGGGCTTCGTGTGAGAAAGGGCACCAAGATGCATGAAACAAAACAGCAATGTGACCACTCCCCAATTTGGAAACAGTTCGATCAAAGAGGTCTCCATCTACCTGTATTTCAGGGAACAAAAAGACTATTCAGCCACCTACTTTAGGAATACTTTTAATTTTCAGAATTCTGTAATGCCGGCTGTAGTGCATATTTTGAGAACAGTGACTACACCAAACATGGGTGTCCAAGACTATGAAGTCAAAAATTCACAATTCTATTGCTTCCAAATGATTTAAACATAACTTCAAATGAAATGCAGGGCATACTGAACCCAGCACGGCAAAGGCTTCTCTCTAACCCTCCAAAAAGAATCAAACACCTCACCATAGTAATGAGTTTGCCTTTTATCACCAGACTTCAAAGTAGCAACTAATGAATTTCTGAATAAGGAAAGGACCATACAGTAACAGTAACACTAACAAACACTGTAGCTTCTTGGATCTTTTAAGTTATATGAGTGTTTTATCTAATAATTTCACAAGGGATGCTAACTGTTATTTATCCATTTCAAGGAGGTCACTTAGTTTCGCTAGCCAGTTAAAAGTTGTAAACATCTATGATCTATCTATAGATACAGCTCAGAGCTACACAATTACTTTCAATAATACATATCAGTTACCTTCCATAAGCATCTTAATAGCTCACAAAATCAATTCATCCACGAACAAATTGAATTTCTAACCAATGTCAATCAAAATAATAACAAAATTAAAAATTGATATATTTGAAAGAGATGACACAAACCCTAACAACAGCAATAGGATCAATTAAAAGCCAAAAGGTTACCTGAATCGGAGAATTGAGAGGTAAATCATACAAAGGAGAGATAGACTGAAGGTCGGCGAGGAAAGGATAAGGTCGGACAGGACAAAGAGGCGATGAAGACGAAGTTGATGATGAGGCTTTAGATGATGAAGCGATGATTGATAGGAGAGAGATAACGAAGGCTGTGGTCGCGGCGATGGTGGAAGACGCCATCGTCATCGGAAAGGTATCTCCTTTGTGGCGTCGTCGCAGCTATTGGCCGTGTGCCGATCGGACGGAATGGATGATGATAGCTCGACTTTCGACGGAACACGCCGATTGAGATTGTTTATTTATTTATCTTATCTATTTCATTTCTGTCTGTTTGTATTTTTATACTCCCTCTGTCCCATAATGTTTGTCCACTTTTCATTTTGAGTGCTCCCCTTAAGTTTGTCCATTTTCTCCCTTATTCTGTAGACACCGTTGAGAATTGATCGATAAGAGATTTTGCTTCATTTATGAGAATAACAAACGAGAGAATGATCATGTAATTATTTACTAATGCAAGAAACAGAAATAAAGCACGAAGCTTGGAAAACTAGTGATGCACGCTAGTTAGTGTTTGAATATTATGGACCAGTGCCAGCATAACTAGTCCGTCTTCTAAGCATTTCAGTTCTTTTGCTCCTCTCCATAACTTCTACAAGCCAACCAATGCTTTCTTTAATACCCATCCTGCAAGCAAGATATGAGAATTCAGTTACATTTAGGAAATGTATGATATCACTAAAAGTACGGTTGATTTGAGCTACAATGAACAAGCGCGAGATCAAATAAGAACTCTAATTTCTTACCCATCATAAGCAGATACGCTTCAAACATGTATACCCTTTCATCCAGCTTTTTTAAATCTAGGTAGCGGCCGATTTCTTCAGCAGATACAGCATTCGGAAGATCCTACATCAAAATGATCATGAGTTCAAGTTAACAGCTTAAACCGTACTTAAAGCCCAAGCCAATAAAATCCATTCCTATCCAACACAAGTATAGATTTCTTCTCAGTCATCTTCATTACCTAATATGCATGACTCAAATACTACAAATTTTGTATGTCTTTGACCCTGACATCAGCTTGACATACCTGCTTGTTTGCTAACACAAGAAGTGGGGCTCCTTGCAAATCCTCATGGCGGAGAACCTTTTCTGTTAAGTAAAACTATAATCAGTCTGGAAAATTCTCATTTAGAATACTAAATAATTATTGTTGCTTTTGGAATTTTTCTGCCTCCTATATGATCAAATGAATATGACACTTACCCAGAGCAGATTTTGAATCCTCGAACCGTGATGGGCAGGCTGCATCTATAACAAAAACAACTGCATGTGCTTCCTCATAATATTTCTCCCAGATTGAACGAAGACCTGGCTGCAATAAATGATTAAGAACTTGAACTTGTATCTGACAGCAAACTAAATATAAAAATGCGAAGACATATGCCTAAATATTCAAGCGCCAAATAATAATTGCTATGATGCATATACAGAGCTCAACAAAGCAGCTCCAGAAAGTAAGGAAAGAGAAAACAATTTTAGCCAGGTTGCAACATCAGAGGAAGAACATGTACGTAAGGTCTGATGATAATGTTGCAGAAAATTTGATCAGTACCTGACCACCCAAATCCCAGAAAACAAGTTTAGCATTTGAAATTTCTAGACGGCCTATATTTAGACCAACTGTTGGGACAATTCGATCAGGGGGTAGGCCTTCCAACTTGGAAAAAACTGTCTTCAACTTCTCCAGTAAAGTCTGCATATAAATTATGGGACGAAGCAGAAGTTAAACTATAATTTCCAGGGGAGGTAGCTCAGCACTTATTTTGCATTTTGAAAAACTAAAGAATCAAAGTTATGATGATTCAGCGCCAAATATTACATAAATCAGCCACTTTTTCTAAAATATTATTGGATTTGCAAAGAAAAGTCGCATATATGCAATGCTATCAGTAAGAAAAATGCCATGGCAAGAAGCACGAGCTAAGCTATCCCACCTTCCCATGCAAGGCATGAGCAAAATGTCCTAACACTTATCAATGAAAACTAATGACGACAACAAAAGTCTCCGATTACAATGAGGAGAGAGGGCTAATGGATCAGTAAGTAAATATAAATATATGCGGAGTGAACAAGAAAGAAAAAGAAAACGCAATAAGGAAAAACGTAGGAAATTCCTGTGTCCAAGCCTATATGGTAAAACAGATTATTATTCATGAAAGATACCAAAAATGTAAGGAAGAAAGCAAATTGGACATCAATCAATCGATGATGAACACTACACCATAACTACGCGAATCAGTTGATCAAACAATAACTATCTAAATGCGCATATATTAATATGAGTATACTAATGTAATTGAAGAGGAGGCTACCGTCTTGCCAGCCTTGTCAATTCCAAGAATAAGAACATGGAACTCCGTTTTGCTAAAAGCATACTTCCAAAGTCCATAGAATAATGAGAACATCTCAGCCTTATCAGCAGATTGAAATTGAGAAGTTGACTGTGCTAAATGAACAAATAATCTTGCTGCACAAACATATCAATAGATCCAACGCAACAACCAAAATCAGCAATCGGAAGAATCCGTCGTCAGAATCTGTACGATTAACAGCGAGAGAGATCAAATGAAATTACCGTGCGATCGGATCGGAGTGCAGGTCTTCGGAGCGTCCTAAAAATCAAGGTAGCTGATTGCGAAACTTTTATGCGAAATGCAAATATTAAATCTTACGGGGTCAATCTGTTAATTCCATATTTTCAATTCGACCATAAATTGTTCGATTCGCGCCGTTAGTCAACGTTGCAGACTTATTAACGTCAACAATGCTAGTAACGACGTCGGTGTACTGAAGGGCTTCTAGAGAGTTCTTTAGCACTCGAGACATCTCTTGTCCACCACCAAAACCCTACTTTTTAAATCCAGCCACTCCGACCTCTTCGCCCTCTCTAGATCTCGGCAATCACTCCAAATTGCGTTGTTAAGTGTAACTCTACTCCTATTCCGATGGCGAAGTACGGCGAAGGCGACAAGCGGTGGATCGTAGAAGACAGACCTGACGGCGCCAACGTCCACAATTGGCACTGGTCTGAAACCGATTGTCTCGAATGGTCACGGAATCTCCTCACCAGCCTCTTATCCAATCTCACCGTTCTCAACGGCGAAGGAAATCTCTACATCAAGACTAACAAGGTTGAGAAAGTCGAAGGGGAAGCGTACGTCAACGTCCGCAAAGGTAAGATCATTCCTGGATATGAGATAAGCGTCGTCATTTCGTGGCAGGGAGAGGCTAAGGATGCTGAAGGCAACACTTTGTTGAAGGCTGAAGGGAATGTAGAGATTCCTTACATAGCGGATGAGAATGCAGATGAGGATCCTGAGGTAAGGGTTAGTGTTAGGGATGATGGACCTGTCGGTAAGAGGCTGAAGGATGCAATGGCGAAGAAGGGAAAGGAATTGATTTTGGAGAAGGTTAGGGTGTATGTGGAGAGTATGGCCAAAGGTGGTCCTGCTAAGGAGAAGGAAAAGATTAATAATTTGCAAGTTAAGAAACCTGCTGCATCTGCAAAGGCAGGTGATTCGGCAGCAGCAGTTGCTGCAACTGCTGGTAATAAAGATGAGGGTGTGAAGAAGAAGGATAAGAAGGGGTTTAAGAGTATTAGTTTGACTGAGAAGTTTAGTTGCAGAGCGAGGGATTTGTATGAGATACTTATGGATGATAATAGGTGGAAGGGGTTTACTCAAAGTAATGCTAAGATTAGTAAGGAGGTTGGTGGTGAGTTTAGTATATTTGATGGGTCGGTGACTGGGAAGAATGTTGAGTTGCAGGAGGGGAAGCTGATTGTTCAGAAATGGAGGTTTGGTAGCTGGGCTGATGATATTTATTCAAATGTAAGTGCCATTGCTGTTTATTCGTGTAATATTTTTAATCATCTTGGTGCCAAGCCTTACTTTTGTGGATTCAATGTTGCAGGTTAGGATCACCTTGGATGAGCCATCACCAGGTTACACCACTCTGACCCTGAAGCAGACAGATGTCCCGGAGGAAGACAGGTCAGTAGTTATAATTATATAGCTGTTTTAATAACAGGTTATGTACTATGTATGCAGTTATGGAGAAAAAGGCATAATCTTTGAACTTAAATGATAATGCAGGTATGGGAATGCTACTGTTGTGGAAAATACTGAGAGGGGATGGCGCGAGCTGATCTTCCACAAGATACGTGCTGTTTTTGGTTTTGGAATTTGATC
Organism: Sedum album; assembly: GCA_006409495.1. Taxonomy (NCBI): domain Eukaryota; kingdom Viridiplantae; phylum Streptophyta; class Magnoliopsida; order Saxifragales; family Crassulaceae; genus Sedum; species Sedum album. The sequence continues at coordinate 123,719 of QZGG01000272.1, forward strand.
TTGAATGTAGAATTTCTGTTGGTCATGTGCTCATAGTTCAAGAAATGCCATATACTCAGCTTTATTCATTGTGTCGCATAAGTTATTAATCAATGTACTCTGTTTTCCACCAAGATAACTTGTCTCTTGTTATTATATTAGTTAACCAAAAATAGTTTTTAAAGCTTCATTTTTTTGATGAACAAATATTAAGAGTGACAATTGCCAGCGTCTAATGTGTTTTTCAGCATAGAATTTCTGTGTTTATTATATAATGAGGCATGGCTTTGAAAGGAGACCAGCAGACAGGCTGAAGTCTTGACAACCTAAATGTTGCGTTGCTTATATTCCTCTCACAACATCCATCAAATACAACCCTTCAAATCCGCATATATTCTTTTTTCCCGTGAGACCTAGTTGGTTTCTCTCTATTTTTAGGCATTCTTCTTCATCAGATATTTGATCAGACAAAAAACAAAACAATCACCAACAGGGTGAACATCTTGTCCATCTCGCCACGCCTCTCGTCTCATCTCCCCTCATCCTTTTAACACGAACAACTTGAGGGTTTATGGTCGGTTTGAATGCACAGTTTTTATTCTGATTATCCATTTAATCCAAGTTTTTAGAATTGTCAAGATGATCCTTAAATCATATCACTAATTATGCTTTTATATTTTACTTTTGGCTGATTAATGGTTATATGTGTTTTCTGAATTTCAGAGGGGAACATGTATTGCTCAGGTAATCTGCTTTAGGAGGTAATAGTGTGGTTGAGATTTTCCGATTTTTACAAATTAAGCAATGTCCTGCTGCGGCGGCACAGAAGAGGAAAACCTTGGACCTCCAGCCAGCCAATATAACTCCGCCCCTCCCAAGGGAGGCAATGCATATGGTGGTAATGACAGACGCTCTAAAATTTATTTAATTCCCAAGTAGACACATATTTCAAATGATGCATTACTGAAATGAGAACGCAGGTAATGATAGAGCCGAGCCAAGAGCTTCGAATGCAGCCAGAACAGGGGCGCCTCAGAAAATCCTTCCCATCGAAACTCCAGTTCTGAAACTGGATGATTTAAATAGATTGACAGATAATTTTGGTTCCAAGGCTTTGATAGGGGAAGGCTCTTACGGCCGTGTTTTTTATGCTAAGCTGAGTGATGGACAAGAAGTTGCATTGAAGAAGCTGGATGCAAGTACACTAGATGAAGACTCAGATTTTACTGCACAGGTAATGCTATTTTCTTTCCCACTGCTTAAATGTTGATGTATGTGTTCTGACTTGGTGGATATTGATCTCTGTAGTTATCAATAGTTTCAAGGCTCAAGCATGAGAATTTGGCAGAGCTTATCGGATACTGTTTAGAGGGAAGTAATCCTATTTTAGCATACCAATATGCTTCAAAAGGCTCCCTACACGATGTGTTACATGGTATTATAGTCTTCACCTGATTTCTAACCTTTCAGTGCAATTATTTTTCTGAAAAATGAATTGGGTTTAGGGAGGAAGGGTGTACAAGGTGCTGAACCAGGGCCGCTTTTGAGCTGGAATCAAAGAGTTAAAATAGCTTTTGGTGCTGCAAAAGGCCTCGAGTACTTGCATGAAAAAGTTCAAACGCCCATTGTTCATCGTGATGTCAGGTCCAGCAATGTGCTACTCTTCGACGACTATTTTTCCAAGATAGCTGATTTCAACTTGACAAACCAGTCCTCAGATTCTGCAGCTCGCTTACATTCCACCAGAGTCTTGGGAACATTCGGCTACCATGCACCCGAGTATATATCTTTTTTCTTCAAAAAAGTGCAATATCATTTATCCAATAAAACATAAATTGTCAATGCTTCTGCATCTATTTGTTGCTAGTGAGTTGCACCTTGATTTATTGTCATTGAGAGAAAATGTGCAGGTATGCGATGACAGGGCAACTAACCCAGAAAAGTGATGTCTATAGTTTCGGTGTGGTACTTCTGGAGCTTTTGACTGGAAGAAAGCCAGTAGATCACACAATGCCAAAGGGACAACAGAGTCTTGTTACTTGGGTATGTATGCATTTTTATGACTCAGTGCAAATATTAACCCATAATTTTTTACATTCCCATTATATCGCCTCCTCAGGCAACTCCACGTCTAAGTGAGGACAAAGTGAAGCAGTGCGTGGATCCAAAGCTCAACAATGACTATCCACCAAAGGCCATCGCAAAGGTCTGATCAGTTTCAGTAAATGATTTAAACTGACAAGTACATATAATTTAGGTAAAGTTTTATACCTATGTTTTTATGTGTATTTCAGCTTGCAGCTGTTGCAGCTCTATGCGTTCAATATGAGGCAGATTTCCGGCCAAATATGACCATTGTTGTAAAAGCCTTGCAACCACTGCTGAATGCAAAACCAGCAGCTGCCGATTCTTAACCGTGATCATCAGGCATTTGCGTCGATTGTGAGCTTTGCTTACATTGAGACTTCCTACCATCATTGTTGTCCCTGAAATTGTTGTGTTTGTAAAAGAATCTGAAAGAGAAGAAATGGATGGTTCCAATTTTTAAAATTGTATAATTTTTTTATACATTAATTTTTTTCTTCACAAGGCTGATGATATCTTTGGGCCGGCCCATGAAGAATTTCCTGCAAACTTCATCTTCTTCTCTCCTCCCGTTGACTGAGTTCATTTACCGTCGCGGCATCGGAACGATGAATACGACCGCCTTGAAATCTGCTTTATACTACCCAGACCAGCGGCCGCAGTCCATTTCGCCGCCGCTTTCTTTCACTCGACGCCTCATCTCGATCGCAAACGCCCTAATTGGAACTCAGTGAGTTTTTTCTTCTTTTCCCAATTTCAAAACCTTTCCTTTATTATTAATTCCATTCATCGATTTCTATTTTTTCTGAATTCGATATGAAGATGACCTATTAAAAATGTGGATTATTATAAAGGTTGAATTTTTGTATCTGTCATAAAAGCATAAGTTAAGACATCCTTTTGATATCATTGTAATGTTTTCAGCTACATTTGTGTCACAAATTTGTCCATATGACTTCCAAAAACTAGATCATTTTTTATGCTGTGCGGTATCCCTGCGTTGAATCCTGATGAGTCATATTTTTCAGAGTTTCAGCAGTAGTAGCTATAGCTATTACCCAAAAAGGAAAAGAAAGCTGCATCTTAAACAGTCGCTATTGCGTAATGTCAGCGCTTATGCCGAAAATATGTTTCAGGTCCTGTTATGTAACTATGTACTGATATAACGCTGCAGCTGAACAAGTTCACATTGTAACTTGTTCTATCACTCAGTATTCTTGTGCGCTATATATTATTTAGAAGCACAAAATCACAACGCCTTAGTTCTTACAATTGAAATTTTGAGAGGTGGAAAAGAAAACAGTTGATAAAGTTATTTTTTAGTTGTTTTGGAAAACTAAAAGAAAAAATACACTTCGGTTAAGTTTAGAGGATATTATTTTGAATTTATTTGATTTCTAGTTTCTCCGTGGTTAGCTTAACAAGTATTAGTTGCATGAAGCTTTAGAAAACATATCTGTTTATTTTTCCCATCAAGATTACCAACTTCCAAACATCGCTGTAATTTTTTATTATGTTTTGCGCATGTTTTTATTGAACCTCAAGTTTCTCAAATTGCATTTTTTCTGCTTTTGCATTGACGTGTGTGTTTGTAATTACTATTGTACAAATTGTACTGCTCTCCAAATGTTATTTGTTTAAGTTTTCATTGGCTGTTGATTGTGTTTCCATTAAGTTACTGAATATTTGGCAATATTGAATATTCTAGAGCTGGAAATCTGACTTCGATGAAGAAGAGCAACCCTCCTGGTTTAAAAAGCAATATGGGCATAAAGGGTCGAAAAAAGGAAGAAACAAAAATCAAGGGCCAGGATTCAGTGGCAGAAGTAAGAAAATAGTAATTTTAATGCATGTTCAATTCCCTAAAGTATGCTCTCTCCTGCTATATTAAGTATTTTTCTGTGCAGGAGGTTTTCAGTTTTGCGATGAAGATGTTGATATAGAAAGTTTGTTTCGAGCTGCCTTTGGAGGTAGCAAATCCCATTTTTGGTCCTTCACTGCTGATGAATTCCCTCAACAGGGTAGGGGACCATCTGATTTTGGTAAGAATCATAGTAGAACTACGTGGAGGTGGAAAACTCAGTGGGAAGATGAATATGCCTCTAGCCACGGAACATCTTGGAATAATCGATATGACGATGAGTATGATTCATCAGCTGAGTCGGACAATTCAAATTCAAGCTCTAGTTCTGATAGAGTTGCTCTTGGATTAAAGGCTTCTGGTCCTCTAAAACTCGATGAAATAAAAAGCGCGTATGATTCACTGCTGCTATTTTTATAACTAAGTTATTTACAACACATTTGTTTAAAATGCCCATTCACTTCTTTGTGCATTTACTTTAAATAAGTAAGTTGTTTTCTCATTTCATATATGTGCCCATTTTCCCAATCATAGGTATCGACAATGTGCACTGAAGTGGCATCCTGATCGCCATCAGGGATCTTCAAAGGTATTTTCACGTATTCTCCTCCCCAGATATAAACTTAACTTGCTAGGTCTTTGATTTTCATGTTGCTAGTGTATACTTATTACTTATGTTTCTGTTATTTTTCATTCATTGCATGCAGTGTTTTTATATGTGCACTATCTGCACAGAGTTGTAAGTTTGCTTTCCTGTTGCTAAACACATCCTCACTTTCTTGAGCAGGCCGCAGCTGAGGAAAATTTCAAAAAGTGTAGTGCGGCATATGAATCTTTATGCAGCAAGATGGCTGCTACATGAAAATCCGTCTCTTCTCCCAGATTCTAAGGAAAGACTGGTAAACTGCAGATTTCAAAGTGCCAAAACAACTGGTATTTCCTATCGATAACAAATCAAGTTAGCTGAAGTACATTAGAGGTAGATTCTCGATGCCAGAAATCCCCTGCTGATGCCGTCAACTTGCTACAATGAATGCCCGGATGTTGTGTAACTCAACTTCATGTCTCATGCTTAACTTAGTCTTCTGTATTATTTCGACACGCCTGGCAAAGGTTATATAATGAACCTTCTGTAAAATTCTTTTACCATCCATTTGGAACATGTAAAATACTTATCAAAAATTATTTTTATTTTTCATTCTAATATAAAATACTTAAATGCAATTTCCTTCACTTTTTACAGTATGAAATCCAAATTAATATAAATAGGAAGAGTTATATAAAGTCGTTTCTGTTGACGGTTTAGGCTTGCTGTGTTGATACTCAAATGTGGAAAGCTATGCAGTCGCTGACCTCCTCCTCCGGCTTCCTCGCCTCTCATCGATTCCGATTCCGACCTTTCTTCACCTCTACGCCACCGATTCTTGTTCCTCCGTTCCGCATCCTTCCTCCGTCGCCTCATCCTCATTTTCATCCTTTAACCCTAACTACCCCCGTTCCGCTGTCGCCGCTCATCCACGCCGTTCTAGACCATTTCGTCGTCTTTCACTTCGCTGCCAGTCAAATACTCCGAATCCGGCGCCGTTGATAACGCCTGTAAGTTTTTTGTCGTCTGATTTTCTTGGATTCCATTTAGATTATGTTTCTTGCTTTGCTCCGGTTTGTTGAACCCTAAACTATCTGTTTAGCATTTGCATGTACATATGAGCGATTCTCGTCATGCAATTGTGATTATGAGTTATATTAATCAATAGTCACAGTTGATAACAAATCTTGATTTCATCAAAGTGAATCTGAATGCATAAGTAATGGTAAATGATTTCCGCCTATTCTGCTACCTTGAGATCAGATATTCCGGACATTTTTTTTGTATGTCCAAGTGAGAAGAATTATTCACCAATGCCCATGTTTTATTTTTTGTTGTTGTCAAATATATTTTTCCACCTGCTTTACTATGTTACTTGTGATGTATGAGTATTGACTCTTTTTAAATGTATACAAAAAAAAGGCTAAGGCACAGAGTGTCAAGTTCTGCCAGTGGTGTGGGGCAGCCACCAAGCTTGAAATACCAGAGGGAGATGACAAGCCTAGGGCAATTTGCACCAGCTGCGGGAAGATTGGATATCAAAATCCTAAGATGGTACAAATGTTTCTATTTGAGCACTGTCACTTATCATTGTTACTGACTCCAAGTTCTAGACAACTGAACCATCTTGCCATTTTCTCTCATAGGTTGTTGGTTGCCTCATTCAACATGAGAATAAAGTTCTGCTTTGCAAGCGTAATATTGAACCCTCATATGGTCTATGGTATGTGTCGATGTAATAGTGTAATTGAGTTTGGACGGAAGTCAATGTCCTGCATTTCAATTTTTCAATGGCTACTTGAATGAATCACTAGGGTATTTGGTCTCGGTATGAAAAATAACGAAGTATACAAAAATATTATTGTCAAATGCCATAATCCTGTAAATGAGCTCTACTTCATTTCGTCATATCTGTTTGCTCAGGACATTACCTGCTGGCTACATGGAAATGGGAGAGTCTGCTATAGAAGGAGCAATCAGAGAAACCTGGGAAGAAGCAGGTGCAAAAGTAGAAGTGTTGTCACCATTTACCCAACTGGACATCCCCCTGATTGGACAAGTAAGAACATATTTATTTGTATATTAACTCAAAAAGACATATTTTTCTTTGAACAACACTTAATACTTGGTTGACTGATTTTTATTTTGAGCCAGACCTACATAATATTTTTGGCAAAGCTGAAGGATTCTCACTTTTCGCCTGGGCCTGAGTCATTAGAGTGCAGGCTCTTTGCTCATGATGATATTCCCTTCGATGCTCTTGCGTTTTCTTCAATGTTGGTGACACTTAATCTGGTATATACGTGCTCTTTACTTCACATATTCAATGCTTTAACTGCGAGAGAGTTAAGTGTATTGAAAGGTTTTATGTTTATGAGTGTCTCTGTGTGGTGGCAGTACGTCGAGGACATGAAACGAGGACAGCCTAGCATTCATTATGGTATAATCAACAAAAGGTACCCATTTGTAATTTGATTTTTGTTGAGGGTGCGTAGATGGGGGTTTATCTTAGTTTAAAGCATGGCATAGATTCTAGATGTTAGTATAGAGTAGATTATTGCTTATATTCTAGATGTGTAACTTTTTTCTGAAATTGGTGCTCGAATTCCTTGTGCAATTTAATTAGACAGCGCCGCCTTGATGTTTGTGGTTTTCTGCAGGCCAGGCACCGGACCATCTGATATTCATGATTTCTCTCTTGATTACCACTGGAAGAGATAAAAGCCCGATTGTTTGACTATTACTGCCCATATGATATTCTTAAAAAATGGTTAGCATTTGCATTGCTGCTGCATATTAAGGCCTGCCTGAAGTACCAATAGAGTTGTGATTACTAGGAAGCAGTACATACTGATCACTTTGAGCATTTAGGTTTAGGTAATCCTGAAAATACCTGCAAAAGTCGTTCACTGAGCTAAGGATGCAGTCAGTGACTCACTTGGGTGTTCGCCAACTATAAAGAACTAGAGAGACAGTCTCATTTTTTTCAATTTCTCATGGTTTGTCAATATGAGTTTTGTAAAGAGCCCGACTCACCAGTCACCATTTGTACATCTTTCACCGTTACTATTCATATTTGGTTAAACTTGTGATGGCGTCAGGCGTCGACCAGAAGTGTTAAAACAGTCTTCTTTGCTACAGCTAGCTAGACCTTGATTTGGGCCGCCGAGTATAATCCAGTTCAGCCCAAATTGGTTGATCTTCATCTCCAGTCTCAAACTGCATTGCCATTGCATGCCTCTTTGTATTGCACATTCTGACAAAGCTCTACTCATTTTCGCGAAACTCCACCGCCGGCCGATCCGTCGATCGAAACCTTTCCTGCTGTCGTATATTTTAATTTATGTTTCATTCGCTGTGAATTGTGTGATACTATTGAATTTGTGATTGCGGAGTTGCATCAACTTAGACATGGCTGATGATAATGGGGCAGCTCATTATAATACTACCAATCTGGATTTGAATTTGATGCCTGGACTGGATCGGTCCCAGCTTTGGAGGATGACCCTATTTACTTGGATGATGAATGGAGCGATGATTCTGCTGACATGATCAGGGAGGAGGTCAGGCGCACTGTTAAACGCAGATGGAGATGGCTCAATATTGGTAGTCACATGGAAAGTACAAATTTCAGTATGGATTTTATTAGCCGGTTTCTCACTAGTGTAGGTGACGGAAGCAGCAGGTTGCATACGGGGGAGGGAAGCGTGGCTGCGGATGAAAGAGTGCCTCATGTTGAAAAAATGTGTGAAGCTAAAGTCATTGTAGTTAATGATGAGAAGGTGGAAGGGGAAAATGAGGATGATAGGGGGAGTGGTGACGAGGGGAGTTTTTATGATTGTAATATATGTTTTGAGCTTGCTAAGGATCCTGTTATTACATGCTGTGGTCATTTGTATTGCTGGCCGTGCATTTACCGCTGGTTACATATTCATGCTGACACAGGCAAGTGCCCCGTTTGCAAGGGTGAGGTTACAATGAAAACTGTAACACCTATTTATGGCCTGATGAGTCTACCTAATTCGTCATCCAGAAGAAGAAATGACTCATCAAGAGCATCATATGTAGACAGTGGAGAGTCTCGGCTGCCTAGGAGAAGACGCCTGAATTGAGTAAGTTAAAGTTATTGACAATACCCACATCATTTTAGGACTCACTGGTGTAAGTGATGAGTTTATAAACCTGTCTCAAGATGTAGTGGCCTTGGCTTCTCATTGGGACAAACATTGACAATCTCAAATGCAGGAATGATCTTACCTCTGTGGACTCTGGCTTTTGGACATTGGGTTACTGTTTGAGGCAGTCAGTTTGGTGATAATGATGGGATGGAAATAAGCCTGAGAAGTGAACTAAAGAATTAGGTTTTGGTGGCGAATGTAAGTAAATAAGTCTGAATTGAATCATGAAAATGTATTGCCTTTTCTTTTTAATTTATTTAACAGCAAGGGGATTGGAGCAGCTGGAATTCTTTACGTTTAATTTCCGTTTTACTGATAGAGATGGTAATATGACGAACGCTTTTAAATATTAGACTAAAGGACATGACACTGCATTAACCCCAGGAAAACAACCATTAATGTCTTTGAATACTCAACACGAGGAGAAGAAGTCCAGACTCGACACAACACCATAACATCTCTGAATCACAATGGAAGACGGATTTCTTGTAGTAGTAGTAGTAGTAGTATTTAGAGCTTGTTTTTGTACCAGAACACACCCTGGGTCTGACTATCTTCATCTGGCTCCACGTAGACGCATTCTTTAGCCTCCCTCCACATAGCCTGAATGAAAGGCGTCCCATCAAACTGATAGTATGAACCTAGAAGGGGCTTTATGGCCTTGGTAGCTTCCATTGCATGATAATGAGGCATCGTCGAGAACAAGTGGTGGGCTACATGTGTATCTGTAATGTTGTGGAATACCTTGTTCAAAAATCCGTAGTCTCTGTCCACAGTAGCCAAAGCTCCTCTCAGCCAATCCCATTCGGAGGAATCATAGTGGGGCAGCGAAGGGTGAGTGTGCTGCAAGAACGTGATCAATACCAAGAATGCATTGACTACCAACAATGGTCCTCCATATATAGCCAACACCCAGGCAAGACCTTTGACTAAGGCTACACGGTACAGACCATACATAACAGCAAGGATGCCAACATCCGATATCAGATTTGAAGTCTCTCCCTGTCAGAATATATGGGCGACTTTGGGTCAAAGTGGCAAGCAAATCGGTCATACGGCCTTCCAGATACATTTAATGCCAAGTATAAAGGCCAGCCTAATGTGAGTGTAACCGTCAAAGTCATCACACGCCCAAGAGGATTGTTAAGATACTTGGAGAACCACGACAGGCTTGATTTCTTCTTGGGGACAAATACTTCATCACGCTCAAGGGAGCCGGTATTGGAATGGTGGCGGCGATGACTATATTTCCAAGAGAAGTACGGAACCAGAAGCCCCGAGTGTAGAATCAAACCAACAGTGTCATCAAGCCACTGGTAGTCACTGAAAGCATGATGACCGCACTCATGTGCAATAACCCAAACCCCAGTAAGCACGCAGCCCTGAGCTGCCCAATACAGAGGCCATGCTACATACGCAAGGTAGGCTGGAAGAAGGGGAAAGTAGTTGGTGGCAATAAAATAGAAGATGGAGGCTATGGTGAGGTCATAAACAACATATGAAAATGACCGGAGAACTGAGCGCTGGAAACAATGTGGTGGTATGGCTTTCTTTATTTGCCCAACTGTAAATGGAGGCTTGGAGTATGGTACTCTTTTAAGAACATCCTCTGCTGATTTCTCAGAGCTGGGAGGAACAGACATATTTCCACCTGCTCCCATTGCTGTACAACCTGATCACACAAATAAAATCCGTGGAACAAAATTAACTTGAAGATTTTGATACAGCCATCTTAAGACATAAAGACGTGTAAAAACAAAGATCATAATTTGAACTTCTAAACAAACAACTAATTTGAAAACCCAGCAAAATAAGTAGCAGTCCCTTTCACTTAATTGCTATGTATAGTACAGTTTCATGTCTCCATCTCAATAACTTAGCTATATATAATTTCTCTATGAGGCCACCTAACATCAAAAGTCAAGATTGAGACCTAGTTGCAACCTATGCATAGTAAGACTAATGAAGCATGCAATACCTCATCAATGGAACAAACAAGGAATAGTTGTTAATCTTACAATCACAATATCTAATTCAACAACAATTATTAACAAAAATTTTAATTCCCAACAGGAAATGGCTCACATGTGCAACTACTATATTATATTGTCCACGTCAAGACAATGATGCCAAGGACAAGAAAACAACAGGCACTGGGTATTAATAAACTTGTGCCAACTTGGTATTTCCAATACTTACCTACCAAACTATCTGCAGTAGCACGTTTGAAATCTAACCAAAAGACAAAAACCAAAGACTCAACTATGAAATAGCAAGGAATCAACATTTTGCATGTTCACAATAATTAATTTTTAAGCTATTCTTTCAACCTGTGGGCCAAATGTTTCATTAATTATATAACCACTAGGCCGGCTTCATCATAAATTGTATGATATAAAAGATGGACACACTGTGCCTAATTTCTTGAACAAGGACATGTACAGATTACCTACTGTAATTATTTCCAAATGTGAGAAATTAATTCATGAAATGTTTCTTCATTTCGGCAGAGTACAAATAAATGTCACATTTATATTATGATGGATTGACTGACATAGTGACCGGACCCTAACTCAACTACCACCATTCGCAATCAACTACAGATCTAGCAAATTACTGGTTCTAGAAACAATTTGACAGTTTGCATGAACAAAACAGGAATCGGTCTAAACTGTCTACAGCTAGCTTTTCGTCACCAATTAAAATTCACTACGAACATGCAGCAGCTTTAAGCCATCACCAAGTTTTAAGATAACAGTCAACAACGATGGCAATCACTGTAATTTGAAACGAAAACAAGAAACGAATGACAAAAAGAATCAAATCAATCGTCAATACAAGAATCGAACATGCAAAGCAGATCTGGATGGAAATGACTTGCCGATCGATGTGCAAAAACAATATCAATTGGAAGATGAAAATGAAGCATTTGAAATAGGAAACGGACGTACCTCGTCGGAGAGCAGCGGATCCGCACAGGTCGGCCGGAATGAGAGATGTGGTGCAGAAGATGGGGAAGACGAAATGTCTGGTTAAATAAGCCATGCGATGCTGGAAGGAAGAAGATATTTTCTGTCAATTCTTACCCAAAACGATGTCGTCACGATGCGGTTTGAAATAATAGGAAAGTTAATAACTTATCGATTCGTACCAACCACATTGTGAAGCAAATCTAATCACGCAATTAATGGAAATATTTAAAATTAAATTTGAAAAGTAAATGCTACTATAAATATTTTATTATTTTCTCTAACTGGAAAATATAAATGCTGGTTGTGAGCGACACAAATGTGTATTTATTTAATAGCATTAACAGCAAGTGGCATCATGGATCACGTGGCACACAAAGTCATGCGTTGTGCCGAGTCATTCGCCATATAGTTTCTTAAGGCTTCGAGAAAAGCAATCAATTTGAGATTGTTGGTTCTATTTTCCTATCCAGAAGGGAAAAGTGAGAAGCAAGCTCAAGAAGATTAGAGTTGTATGAACTTGCTAATTACTGCAATGTTAACAAAGCTTCATGATTAAGGTAATGACTAATTATAACTTGTAATAGTGGGCAAGAAAGTTACCACTAGAAACTAATAGTAATAGAGTAGTTAGTTACCTGGTCTAGAATTTGATCCGATCTGAGTCCGCAAACAAGGCATGGTGGTTTTGACTGATAGTCTGCCAAGACACTATCAGCAACATGAATGCAGTCAATATGATGAGAACAGAATAAACACGACAAGCTACTGAGTAACATGCCGGAAAGTAGAATTAGAGCCAGCGTTATAGGAAAACTTACAGAACTGACACAAATCTGGAAATGGAATGAGAAAGCTAACATAACTCATTGAACACAATCGGAAAACTAATATTACAACATCCTACAGAATACTACCTTGATCATCATTCGTGTCAGATTTGGAATCTTCAGAAACTAGATTTTCTCAACTCGGCAGCACCATGGGCAAAGCTACATCTGTCTCCAAAGGTGCAAGAACCTTTGGTGAATTTTTCACACATCTTAGTCTTGTAGTTGCTTGCCAGAGGTGCACCTTGATGACCCGGACCAGCACCCATATGTGACCTTGGAGGTCCTGTCATTGAACTTATGTTCCCGATCAGTTCCCTGACCATGGCACTGGCTTGACTGATCTGTTCAAAGGTCCCCTCTAACTCGACATTTTTTAGATTTGGATTGGATTCGTGTTCCCTGATGTAAAGTTTCACTCCAGTCTGGCGGCAGATTTGTTTGGAGTTCACACCACCCTTACCAATGATGGCACTAGCAAGAGATGCATCCACACTAACCTTGGTAGTGGCTGTGGCACCAAAACCAGTAGCTGGGCCAGGCGGGGCTGGTTCCATCATTCTGCCACCCAATTTAACTGGGCCACGGCCAGCACCGCGAGGATCATCAAATGATGGAGTGATGGGTTTGCCAAGTTCCCATTCTCCGTGCGCAAAATGACATTTGTCTCCGAATTTACAGCCCTCAGCAGAGTTGAATTTGTTGCAAAGCCGGCTCTTGAGAGTAGGTGAGGATGAATTGGGCATTGAGGGTGGAGCTGCCATGCTTCTCGTGGGTGGAGGGGCCGTTGGTCCCATACTGTTCATTTGTGCCAATGCGCTGTAACCTCCAGGAACATAATGCAGAAAGTGGCAACTCTCGCCAAATGGGCATCCAGTGGTACTGAATATGAATAGAAATTATGTTATCCTCCAGAATCACAACAGCATAGTATAAATTAACAAAACATGTTTTACCAGTTTAGACACAAAGAGCAATGCAGAAAATTACATTTAACTAATCCATAACAAGTTTAACTCCCAACGAAAATGGGCCACAACTGTTTCAGTTAAGTCAGCAGCGAGTGATGATAATACTTCATAACAGAAGTCAGAACCGTTTAAGCATCAAATGTAAAACTCATATTCTGCAACTGCATGTGAATAATGATACCACACCAGAAACAATGCAAGTGCTTGTATCTCCACTGACACCAAAATAGACTTTGTTCGCAACTACATTGAGTAATATTAGAAGCCTTATACTAAGAGGTGTAAGGAAAAGAAGAGATGCAAGCCTTCAGCTGTTTGAGAAGTGTCTAACTAAAATTCTCAGCACCAAACACATGAGTATCAAATCAAAAGGTTAATTCTTTTCAAAGGAAGTTTCACTAGACGTTTAGACTCTGGGAGAAAAGACTCAACCATACTACGCCAGCAATTTATATTAACTTATGTCAACAAGTAGATAATTAACTCATCCGTAAGTTCATGAAATCTGAAACAAAAATTATTAGTTCTGATAAAAGCATACAGTAGATATAAATGATTTAATCATCCAAGTGCACATCCTTCAGAGAAACTAGTTAATTTATCAATAATGTAATTTCTTCCCGGCACGTAACTCATTCTGAATATATCGCCGAATAAGTTCAGTTTCAGCACTATTTCCATTTTCCATTCAATAGTCAGTTGATTAAACGTCGTCATACCTGAGCTGTATAGAAACTAAGAATACCCAGTTCATTAGTAAAATTTATATTAAATGATCACTTTCGTCATATAACATCATAACTGCATTAACTACTTGGAGTTGTGAATCTTATTAAATTGTGATTAGTACTTATTTCGTAGATGAAGATTTAGAACCTGAAAAACTTGGTGCAGGGCTTTGTTTTGCTTCCTAAACCAGACGAATCCGTTTCTGTGGCAAAACATTATATTTTATCATCCAATTCAATTCACTCAATCTCTCCACCGAAACCATTAACTCACTAACTCCGATTCAGCTTTTTAAAAGTGTGGCGGATACGGAAATTTCAAAAAAAAAGTGGCAGATTTTCGAAGTAGAGGATGTGCTAACCTTGCTTCGATTTCTTGAATTGGCCGTTGATATTGAGTCCGGCTTCCATCGGACCTCTCTTTCGGGTATCCATGACTGCAGATCGGAAGTCCGGCTTAGAGAGAAGTTTCGGATCGGAACGGAGAAACCTCGAAACCCTAGCTAGCTAGCCGCTGCGTTTTGGAATTAAAATTTGTATCCAAATTGAAAACAATGAAAGCATAAGGACCTTTTTGCAATTCAATAGAGTTTAGGCTCGTACTACTCGCTGTCTCGTCGTCTCTTTTTCGAGTTGGTTTATCGACTTTGCCGGATTCCGTCTCCTCAGGTACTTCCGATCGATTGATCGATCTATCGCTCGATTGATTAATCAGTTAGTCATTTTTTATTCGAATCTCTATTTTTGTTAGGGTTTTTTATTGTGCTGTTTCGGCCATTGATTTCGTTGAATCGAATCTAAGCTAGGTTAGGTTTTCCAAAGCTCGATGTTGTGGACCTGAATTGGTTCGATTTTAGAAGATTGAATGGATTTATGGAGTTTTTAAATTCTTAAATGTCATCACTTGCTGTTGGCTTGACATGTGTGCAGCAATTTTGTTGATATATATTGAAGAGAAGTGCCATGGATGCTTCCGAAATGAGATATTTGGAAGATGATGATTCACCAACAATGAAAACAATCAAGGGTGCTGTCTCGGGTTTTGTGGCTGGAACAATATTTGGGACTGTCGTTGCCACATGGTATGATGTTCCTCGTGTTGAGAGAAATGTTGCACTTCCGGGATTGATTAGGACGCTTAAGATGATGGGAAACTATGGAGCGACTTTTGCTGCAATTGGGGGAGTCTATATTGGTGTTGAGCAGTTATTGCAGAACCAGAGGATGAAAAGAGACTTTGTTAATGGTGCGGTAGGAGGATTTGTAGCTGGGGCAACCGTTCTTGGTTATAAAGGTTAGCATTGATATAATTGAAGTATATACTCAGTATGCATATTCGACTATGAGGTTTGTTTGTTCTGGACTATAATCTTCTTTGACAATTCAACTAGCTTGTTAGGAATTCAATGTCAATCACAGCCGACATTTACTTTTAAATTTGCTGTAAAGTTGCTTCATTTTTATACATGTTTTGTCAACCCTTTAACGCTTGTAAGGTGACCCTCAGTTTGCTTATTATGTTTGTTATCATCAACAGATAATAAAGAATTGTATTCCAGCTGAATTGTGTTCTCGTGCTTTTCTAAATGATATGGACTGTGTCTCATCCCTTATTTTGAGATAAAATAGCCATTTAATGTTTGGGAAGATGTCTTAGCTTCTTGATATGACAGTAAAATACCTTGCTTGATAAGCTTTTAATACTAACTTGTGCAGGTAAGACCATCAAATCAGCCATTTCTGCTGGGTCAGCCCTGGCGGTGACATCTGCCCTCATAGACGTCGGGGGGCAAACCACTAGAATTGATAATGGAAAAGAGTACTATCCCTACACTACTAAGAAAAGAAGTGAAGCCAATTAAGCCGCCCTACCGCTTGCACCTGAATTGACAAGAAAGAAAAACATCTCTATCGATGACTAAATGTTTGTTTTCAGAGATGCATGTAACCATTCTCAAATTGGGATTTCATATTTTGTTTCACTCCATTTGAAACTTGAATCACAGTATTTGTGTTGCCAAATAAGCATTGTTTGAAGTTTACTGATTATAGATTCTGCATCTGAGCTTGACGCCTGTATTTAAATTTGGCTATGACAATGCAATTTTAGGAGATTTGCATGTCTTACTTACTGATACACAGAAAATGAATGTTAGTAGCTGTGTATTCTTAACTTTCTTGGGTAAACAAAGGTCACAATGTGTACCCTCTTGTTATTTAAACTTAATTGCTTTCACCTGGTGTACTGATTGTATTTGTAACAACATTAGAACTTTGAAGAAAAAACAAAATCACTCAGGGAACTCATAAGCCCATCCAGGCTACATAATTTAACCTGACATGATATTACAGCCGGGTTCTCATCACATGTTTGATTTATACCTAGTAACCAATAATACAGCATGAAAATACATGAAATAGAGCCGTCCTCAGCCACCAGCTACATGCAGAGACTTTGGAGAGAGTAAATGGAAAGGTTGCTAGAAAGCAATGAAACTTTCCAAGCTTATCGGCTTTGGTTCGTTTGACAGACAAGAATTTGCTCATTCACCGTGCACATAATATAGCTGACGGATACTCCCTGTAGCTGCATAAGGATAACCAAAAGTTGTAGGAAGATGTGAGCTTGGAAGTATAACTATTTGTCTGAATTATTATATAATGACAAACAATATGTGGCTTAGAGGTCAGCAGAAAACTCAACAGGAAACCAAAGACAAAGGTAATATTCATATTCAAACTCATTCACTTGCAAGTGCCGCAAAG
Source organism: Sedum album (assembly GCA_006409495.1). NCBI lineage: Eukaryota > Viridiplantae > Streptophyta > Magnoliopsida > Saxifragales > Crassulaceae > Sedum > Sedum album. Next base: position 140,672 of record QZGG01000272.1, read on the forward strand.
CCAAAAGACAAATAAATTTGGTTGTAAAAAAACAGGGATAAAATGGCTCCAATGTTCTTAATTTCTGATAACCGGCTAAATTTCAGATCCGAACAACAGTTGACACCGCAAACACTCGAGATAAGCAAGGAGTGGAAGTTGATCAAAATATTGTATTTGATATTTTATACGCTAATGGAAAAATACCGTATAACCAGTCTTTGAAATACACATGGAGTGCATTGGATACTTCACGCTTCTTGTTATCTTCAAGGGGTGCTTCCCTTAACAATTGCTTAATCTCCATTAAATTATCATGCTGTAAAAAAATAAGTTTGAAATGAACAACTATTAGTACAAGGGAAACCAAATAGTTCTAAATACAGAGATCTAGTTTATTATGACATCAAATAACTGGCTTACATTTTTTTGCTGTGATACGTTATAGGCTTCGGGCAAAGAAAAAGGGTTGTCTTTTGTGGAACCAAGACCACCCCAAAAGCAACTGGGAATCTAATCATCACAACATGTTGACGTAATCAGGAGTCAGGCTGTCACATGTACTAAGTCAAACATGATGAATCATTGACACAATCCTCAAATGTTCTTACCACGAAGTTCGTTAACTGGTCAGGCTCCAAACGTAATGCAGATTCAGCCTGAGCATCAGAGACACCCGCAGGGTGAGTTAACGAATCATGGGGATCAATCACTCCCAATGTCAAGGGTTCATCCCATTTATTAATAGTTGCATCCACGCCTACTTGTTTCATGTGGTCCTCCAACTGAGAATAGAATGTGTTGTATGGCGCGACCTATAAAACACAATATTAAGACAAGAGTTCATGTTTACCATCCAGTAATTTGTGGAATGAGTTTTATCTTATTATTTGTTGCTCAACTAATTAATATTATCATATCATATCATTACATCTACATAACCTAAGAAAAATGCCTTTTGAAACAAAATTAGAAGTAAATTATTGTAATGCTCGGAGCAACATTTTACAAATATATAAATAAACAAGGCAAAACTGTACATTAAAAAGCTACGTGGAAAGCATTTAGTAAAACTACAGATTGATAAAACCAAGATCTTATATATTTCCCTACCACTGTACGGAGGCATCAAATCATATCGTTCTCTAACCAGCCAAAAATTAAATTATCAGTTTTGAAAACCCTAATCAGAAAAGAAGAAGAAATACTTGCAGGCAAGCAAACACACAATGGATCGAAGTTAAGGACATAGCAGCCAAAAAATCAAAACTTCACCCGTTAAATATTTCTTAACAATCCCCTGTTATCAAGATGTAATTCAAACGATGAAAAAATAAAACCGGACAAACAAAAAAAGAAGTTCCTCAATTCCCTTAAGTGTGTAGCAAAGCACTCACCTGCAATTTGTGATTATCTCCAACAATAAGCGGTCGCTGATTTACTCCCAGGAAGAACAGGCACTCTCGACAATTCGCAATGCAGATCCTTTTTGCGGCTGTGATAACACGAACTCGTTCACAATGTTCTACCCTCACAGCCTGCTCAATGACAATGCTAGTTAGGTATATTGATCCAAGCAGATATATACTAAATAGTAAATACAGCCAACTTTTATCAACGATAAATCTTTACTTATTTGCATTCAGGTGTTACATTTAACCCGCTAGCGAGCAATCACTCAAATATGGGTCAAACCGGATCGTATTATAATTAAAGAAATTATTATCATCCGAAAATATTAGGAGCATGAAGTCTAACCAACAAATAAGATGACATGTCCTATATATGAATGTAAGATTTACCTTCCCAACGGCTCCAAGAACAAAGATGGCATCAGAGCATCCGTACATGGTGGCATATTTCAACGGTGCGAGGATATATATCACAGAGTCATGACAATTTATAACCTGAAAACCAGAATGGAACTTCATTCACAGTTAAATTCATATATCTGAGCCGGAGGTTTTCCATAATAAGATAAACACCAACATTACTTAAGAATGACTTTGAATAGATTCATCAATAACAGTCCTTAACATAACAATGAAAACCTATCATTTAGAGTCAACAACAATGAGACCAAATAATCATTAGAAACTGAATTAAAATACGGAAACAAACCTTTACAGAGTCAGATTTTAAATCCGATGAGTGCTTGACATATGAAGATTTCGAGATACCCTCAATAAAACACGGACTTCGGGCACTTGATGAAGCCTTCACTGAACTTAAGGAAGAATCAGTCATAGCAACATCTTGATCTGAGACACTGGATGTTCCATTTTCCTTAGACGACAACCTTTCTGATATATGTTCCAAAGCCAAAGAGATGTTTTGCAGCAGCCAGTCATGGACTTGTGCAGCAGGAATTGGAACGGCAGGCATGACAGGATCTGAGTTCGCAAAAAAGGGGGCAGCTTGGCTTATACTATTTCCTTCAGGTCCTTTTTCACCAATTTGAATAAGTAACTCAAGGTGCTCAAATCTCTTTGCAGTCATGACCTACGATATAGGAAGATTAGTGATTAATCTAAACCTGAAGACACCTAACCTATAAAAATACTAAAGTGTTATTAGATACTGAGTTTGATAAATTAATAATCTAATGCAATACATATGAGGTTATGTGCAAATTTTTATGTGCGCTAGCATATTCTTCTTTTCGTAAAGTACTGTTTGTGATGAACCATGCTGCACTGGTGCAAGTATAGAAGGGTCGAATTATATATAAGTAACCGTACCAATAAGTCTATGTCCATATCAACCTTTAAAGGAATTAATCTATAGACAGTGATCATACTTACTAATGAGTGTAATTTGATATCTAGACCTTAGAAATCCCGATTTTGGGATAAAAATTGGGATTAATTAAAGTGAGTCCTACACATTGACTTTTAGAACATGTGGCTCATTAAGTAGTTTTGCTCTCCAAGGTAGTTGCATGATCTTAGCCTACGAGTTTTGCTATGCTCTAGATTCCCCAATATTTTCACAAGAGAAAAAAGTAACACAGAGGGTCCAGTAATTCACACATGTACCCGACATTCTATATCCTGACGAGTATCCATACAAGATAACAACTACTATTACCAAAAAACTATACTCAAAAGGTCATATATACTATAGAGCTATGTTGCACGGACACGCGTAAAGGGTTGCCGTATCCGTGTCGGATACGTATCGGACACGCTAAACGGCCGGAAACTCTAGGAAACACAGTAATAGGACAATTTATAGTCAAATTGATTTTATTTAATAAATTATTTTATAATAATAATAAAATGACCGTGTTTTAGTTAAATTAATAAAAAACTACTTTCTTTCCGTATTAAATTTCGAATTTACGTTGTTTTTTATTATTCAATTGCATATTTTAATATAAATATATAAAATATATATATTAAAAATAGACGTGTCCTGCCGTGTCCATTTTTCATTATTTTAGAAATTGCCGTATCCACGTATCCTACCGTATCCGTGTCCCGTGTCCGTATCCGTATCCGTGCAACATAGCTATAGAGAGGGCAAACCGTGGATTCTTCCCCTTCTCCTTCAGCAGCATCCGCCAAAAGAGAGAGGATGTTACCCATGTGTTTCTGTAAGTATGACAATTGATGAGCCTCTTCATCAGTTTGTGATGGCATAAACCTGCGGCTATTGCTGCGTACAAGCTGTGGTAAGAGGAAAAATCAAAGAGTGAGTTGAGTTCTTTAAATTCCTATAAAATTGGCTAGAGTATGGTTCTAAACTCCAGCTCAAACTACATATTGTATGGATAGTTAAAACTACATAGGTTGACACTGAGGATTTAGGCAAGCAATTCGACTAGCAAACTAAAAATTGCCAAAACAAACACAAAATGCGACATTATCACCATTTTCTATAAACAATCTTACAAGCCCACAACTTGATCATGTAACCCTCGCATAATCACTAGGAAAGTTAAAACATAATTAGTGGGAATAAAATGCAGTTTGATCGTGTCTACATACCTCAAAACTGAAGCAGTATTATTTACAATCATTATTTTTTGATTTATAAAATAAGCAAATTGAGGAAACTTATATGCAGCTGGAACTTGACAGCAGTAAGATGGAATACCTGCAAAGGAGACATAGCCGAGAGGTATCCATCAAAAGCTGAAGTAGATGGCCACACATCAGCAACAGCCGCAGAATCCTTATGCGTCCTAGGCAATAACCTCTTATACGACTGAATATACAAAAACAAGATCAGATCATACACATCCACACCTCCATCCGATTCAATCAACAAAGCCTCCTCATCCGATTTCACAACCGACGCCAACGTATCCAACACAAGCCGAGCATGTTCAATCGAGATCTGCAACGCATCTGAAACGTCATCGACGGTAACACGATGATTCTCGTTGGCTTTGGCTAAGAGGTTGTGTTTCAAGTTGACAAGCGTTGCGGTTCCGTCGGTGAATATGAGTTTCGGGATTGGGATGAGTCCGTGCTCGAACGGGTCACGGCGTGGGTGTAGGAAGGTGGTGTGCGGCGAGGTTGCGGCGGTGGAATCGATCATGGTTGAAGAGATGGGTTTGAAAAGGTGATTTGGAGATCGATTGAGAAAATGGGGAGGAGAGAGTGTGAGAGAGAGAGCGGGTCGGATCGGATGTGGTGGGGTGAGGTGATGTGGGTCCCATTTCGTTTGTGGACACGTGGCGAGTTGACGAACCAATTGGATTTTTACGCGTTTAGTTTGGGTTTGTCTAAAGCAACGACGCCGTTTCATACTTGAATAGTTAAATAAACGTTGTTGGTTGAATTGATCGGTTTGATAAATTTCAATTAATTACGATCCATAAACGGTCACAAAACTCTATCCAAAGCTCGACAATTTCGATTCTCGAAATGCAACAAATTCGAAATAAAATAAATTAAAAAATTGTACTTTAATTTAATAGTAAATCCCATCAGATCCGGACAGCAACACAGACCCACTCGGCAAAGCAAAAGGCTAATGCAGCAACAAAGAGAAGCACCGCAACACGACACGACACCAACCACAAACCCCAAAAGCCTCACTTGCTTCGTTTGTCGCTATCTCTTCTCTACCTTTCCTACTCCATTTCACATCCGCGAGAACACAATCTCACTCACTTGCATCCCATCTAGGGTTTCTGTTGTCTCAGGTTTGTCACTTCATTAAAGTTATTGTTTTTATGTGTAGATTTGTTCAAGGATATTCAAGCACTGAGCTTAGATTCGGATTTGGAATTTGGAATGTTTTTTGTATCATTCTTGTTCTGCTCTGTTCTTATCTTTGCTGTGTTTGTTTTGTATCCTAATTGTTTTTTAGGGTTTTGGGATTTTGTCTCTAGAAATTAAGTTATGTTTATGTTTTGTTATTTTGAGGTTTTGGTTTTGTTGTCAGATCTGATGTTTACAATGTCCTCTTGTTTTGTGCCTAATTATTTTGCATTCAGTGTTGAACACCCTTTTGGCAATGTCACACAATTGAGGTTGGGATTTGATTTTTAAAAGATCTGCCCTTTAAATTTGATGTTATGTTTATTTGCTTTTGCAGGAAAGATGCAGAGGCCACCACCAGAAGACTACTCGTTGAAGGCCACCAATCCACACATTGGTGGCAAGAAGATGACTGGTGACAAGTTCACAACAACATATGATTTAGTGGAGCAAATGCAGTACTTGTATGTTCGGGTAGTGAAAGCTAAAGACTTGCCTGGTAAAGATGTGACTGGTAGTTGTGATCCGTATGTTGAAGTGAAGCTTGGGAACTACAAAGGAACTACTAGGCATTTTGAGAAGAGGCCGAATCCTGAATGGAACCAGGTTTTTGCTTTTTCTAAAGATCGTCTACAGGCTTCGGTGTTGGAAGTTACGGTGAAGGATAAGGATTTTGTGAAGGATGATTTTATGGGGAGGGTGTTGTTTTGATTTGAATGAGGTGCCGAAACGTGTTCCGCCAGATAGTCCGCTGCTCCACAGTGGTATAGACTCGAGGATAGGAAAGGGGATAAGGTTAAAGGGGAGTTGATGTTGGCAGTGTGGATGGGGAGTCAAGCTGATGAAGCATTTCCCGAAGCGTGGCATTCCGATGCAGCTGGTGTAAGTGGAGCGGATGGGTTAGCAAATATCAGGTCAAAGGTTTATCTGTCTCCGAAATTGTGGTATTTGAGGGTGAACGTGATTGAGGCACAGGATTTACAGCCGTCAGACAAGGGAAGGTTTCCGGAAGTTTATGTGAAAGCGAACCTTGGAAATCAGGTTTTGCGGACGCGTGTATCGCAAAGCAGGACTATTAACCCTATGTGGAATGAGGATCTGATGTTTGTGGCAGCTGAGCCGTTTGAAGAGCCATTGATTCTGAGTGTGGAAGATAGAGTTGCTCCAAACAAGGATGAGTCCCTGGGACGATGCGCAATTCCGTTGCAGTATGTTGACAGGAGACTAGATCATAAAGTGTTGAATACGCGATGGTTTAATCTGGAGAAACATATTATTGTAGAGGGTGGTGAGAAAAAGAAGGAAACTAAATTTGCAAGTAGGATTCATATGCGTATTTGTTTAGAAGGTGGTTATCACGTCCTGGACGAGTCGACTCACTATAGTAGCGATCTCAGGCCAACTGCTAAGCAGCTGTGGAAGCCAAGCATTGGGGTTCTTGAAGTGGGCATTCTTAATGCCACAGGGTTGATGCCAATGAAAAATAAAGATGGCCGTGGGATGACAGATGCTTATTGTGTTGCTAAATATGGACAGAAGTGGGTCAGGACAAGGACAATTCTCGACAGCTTCATGCCTAAGTGGAACGAGCAGTACACTTGGGAGGTTTTTGATCCTTGCACGGTGATAACAATTGGAGTCTTTGATAACTGTCATTTGCACGGTGGTGACAAGAATGGTGGTGGTGGTGGTGGTGTGAGAGATCAGAAAATTGGTAAGGTGAGGATCCGACTATCGACTCTAGAAACTGATAGGGTTTATACTCACTCATACCCGCTCCTTGTTCTGCATCCGACTGGAGTGAAAAAGATGGGAGAAATCCACTTGGCTGTTCGATTCACTTGCTCAACGTTGCTGAATATGATGCACATGTACTCGCTACCTCTTTTGCCGAAAATGCACTACATTCATCCTTTGACCGTTAGTCAACTAGATAGCTTAAGACACCAAGCCACTCAGATAGTATCCATGAGACTCAGTAGAGCGGAGCCACCTTTGAGGAAAGAGGTGGTTGAATATATGCTGGATGTAGGGTCACATATGTGGAGTATGAGGCGAAGCAAAGCCAACTTTTTCCGTATCATGGGAGTGCTTGGAGGACTGATTGCAGTTGCAAAATGGCTTGATCAGATATGCCATTGGAAGAACCCGATAACCACTGTTTTGATACACATCTTGTATTTGATACTCGTGCTGTATCCAGAGCTTATTTTGCCGACAATTTTCCTCTATCTATTCCTCATTGGAATATGGTACTTTAGATGGCGGCCAAGGAACCCGCCCTATATGGACACACGCTTGTCTCATGCTGATTCTGCTCATCCAGACGAACTTGATGAAGAGTTCGACACGTTCCCAACTTCCCGCCCTGCTGAAATAGTTCGCATGAGGTATGATCGATTGAGAAGCATAGCCGGAAGGATTCAAACTGTGGTTGGTGACTTAGCTACCCAAGGAGAAAGATTGCAGTCTCTATTAAGCTGGAGAGATCCGCGTGCTACTGCCCTCTTTGTTATCTTCTGCTTAATTGCTGCAATAGTTCTGTATGTGACGCCATTCCAGGTAATTGCGCTCTTGTACGGTTTCTACACACTTCGCCATCCTAGGTTCCGCCACAAGCTCCCCTCTGTGCCTCTTAACTTCTTCAGGAGGCTTCCAGCTAGGACAGATTGCATGCTTTAAGTCGTGCAAAGGAAGTATTTCCAAATTTTATGCAGAAAATTGAGACGGAGTCCTCCCATGTTGCCATTTGGTAAATAAGCCAGGGGAGTCGGTAGCTTGTTTAATTTCCAATGTGTGCATGTCAGGTCTTCTTACCATCTTCGTCAGGACATGAACCATTCACTGCATCAGCGCATAAATTTTCTCGAATAGGCCAAGACATGTGATGTTCTTCTCTTGGTTTATTTTGTTTTGATTACTAGGGGATGACTTGCTTGGGAGTTGGATGTTTATAACTTCATAGTTGCTGATGGGAGCTTTTAGGCTACTTGTTTGATGTTGTTTCTGTGCACACTGTTGTTGGATTTTCTTTGGGATTTGTCCATCTATTTGTTGAAATTTAGATATCAAAACTGTTAGCAATTTCATGTTCAATCTAAGAAGTATTATAGCTGATGTTATTGTGGTAGAAGAGTTATTTGGCAGGGTTATGAAAAGGCTTTGTCATCAGAAGAAAGAAACAAGTAGTGAAAAGCAATAATTATAAGATAAATTGGTTAGTACAAGGGCTTGCCAGGAAGCAGTTTGAGGATATGTATTGGCAGCACGTTAGATGGTTGATTATGATGACACACTCACACCGGATATTCTGGTTGCATTCCGAAACAACCATCTTTGTAAAAGAGTAACTACGGAGCCACAAGAAATGGCAAATCATGGTATCTAAAACTGAGATGAGTCAACCAACAATCTAAGCAAGATAAGTTGTCGCCTACAATGAGATACAGGAAAAGGTTTACATGAATCATCAGTGGATGATGTAACTCACCAAGAAGATGAAGTACCAGCCTCCGCGCTCTGCTGGTTTAAAACGACAGACTGATTAGCAGTATAATATTCCAAAACTTGGTGCAAGTGAATCACCAGTAGATGACGGCTTCAGTTAACGCATTGACAATAAAGTCCTCACTTTCATATCCCTTTCAGCTTTTCTAGCGATGGGTGTTCTTTTTTGCCTCTGAAGCTCCTCCATTACAACCTTCTCAACCGTGTCAATAGAATTGAGAAGCTTCTTTTGTGGGGTCAGCTGCTCTGACTCATCACTGTTTTGGTTTCTGATATTAAGCAATATCTTTGGAAGTTTCACTGATGTATACGTCTTGGTTCTGTTTCCAAGTAAGGGCATGGGTGTGACCAAGGATGGATCCTGCTCAAGCAGAGCAGTGCTGGATGAAGACGGTTCATCAAGTCTTGATTTCGTGGGAAATGGACTTTTAGCCTCATCAACTTCCTTGTCTCTCAAATAGGCTCTCCTCCTTTCAAGTGCCTGATAACAGAGGCATCAATATTATAAAATAAAGTTAAATGCATGTGAATTTTATTAATCAGAGTAACAGCAATGCAAATGTCACACATACAAATACCCAAAATGTAGTTGACTACAAAGAAAACTCGCAACTATAAAACAAGTATGAACTCTTTTCGCAAATGCAGTCCCTGCATTTGTACCTCCTTCAGGTACTCACAGCAGACAGTGTAAACCTTTCGCTGATGGTGGGCGAAAGACGCCACTAAATCATCATTCACAATGAACAAATCAGATGCATATATCCAAACAATTGGATTCGAAAATGAGGTAAAAACTCACCCAAAATATTTCTATCAGCAAAATTTCAACAATTCCTTCAATAGAAAATATACATCCATCCATTGTAACTAGACATTTTTACAAGATCATGAACCATAAAAAACCACACAGCCTAATCATGTACATGATCAAACTTTGCCTCTACAGTTAAGTTCCAAAAACAATAGCATAACGTCAAACTGTACATTGTGTACTAACTCAATCCTTTTATGTACAGATTAGAATATCAGACATCCCGATATCTATAATTATCGTTTCCCTACCCGAATAATCTAATACCGTCACTAAGAACACTGATTCTAGCTAAAACAATCAGCACAATTCAAACACCATATAGAATTTAATGAAAACATGAATGTGCAAGCTTACCCTCACAACATGAGTAATGTCGCGAAGTGGAGTTCTAGGGTACCAAGAAGGCAACACACTCCTACTCCCCATTTGCCTCCCACTACTACTTCCAACTCCAACATTCTCCCTCCCGACCGATCCATACACAGCTCCTCTTCTCCCAGGCGTCCCAAAACTCCTCCTTCCAACAACCACACTCCTCCCTATCCGTAGCGTTGCTGCAGTCTCTCTTCTCCAAGCAGGAGACTCCAAAACACTCCTACTCTCACTCCTCTCCACCTCATCCGCGTAAATCCGATTCTGTCTAATCAACCTACGTTTCCTCTCGAACGCCACCGCAATATCCTCCGCCCTCGCCAATCGGTCTCTCGGCTCCGCCATTGTATATTTAACCCTCTCTACTCTTCAATTTCAACTGCAAGCATCACAAACCGTCACTAATCGTCACATTCCACATTCTAATTCCGACGATAAATCAATAACATAATCGAGAGATCAACAAGATTTTGATCGTAAATCAGAGAGAAAGCATTGAAAGAATGAGATCGGATCGGAGATTACCTGACGAAATCGGATTAGGGTTTGGGAGAGTAAAAATGAGTGTGAGAGGTAGTGAGAGAGCTGAAACGCTTATCGCATTCTTTTCATTTTAATTATTTGAATTTTGAATTTTCGGATGGGCGGGAAGTTTAGTCTGAAGTGGATTAGCATTGTAGATTTTTACTACTATTTAATTATGAATTATTTAAGCAGTTTAATATATAAAAAATGCGACTTTGATGCTAGCCCAACTTTATGAACCCGGCCCAGGTCCAAATTGTATGTGGGCTGATCTAAAGTTCAAACAGAGTAGTGACAAATGGTCATTTTCAAGGTGCCTACAAATGTTGCAATGATTTTAGTGTTCTTTTTATTAAGTAAGTTTGGTAGAAAAAATTAACTTTCTTACCTTTTTATATCAGAAATTATATTATTTATTTAAGATAAAAATTGCTATAAACTACAGCAGCACATTATTTAATTCACCTGAATCGAGAAACATAAATGAGTAAAAGAGTGTTGGTTCAGACTCGTTAATGGAAATTGTCAAAGTGGGCCACACTTTATCTTTTCCAAAAATGTTTACATCTAAAGGCGACAGAGAGGGCCCACTTCCTCAGAAACTTACCTCTCCTGCTCTGCAATAATTGCCCGATTGGGCCCTTTAACCCATCTGGTCCCACCTACCTCATTGGACCATCTCTCACTCACTAAGCCAGTCAGGCCCAATTATCAAAACGATGTTGTATAACTACAAGGCCTTACTGGGCCCAATCGTTTCGTACTCGTACCCTCCACCATCGCTCTTTCCCTTTTTCTTCAGAACACGCACGAATTCACTCTTCATTCAGAAGATGATGAATTTGAATGCATCTCTAGACGACGCCGTAACGTCATCTTCATCTTTCACTGCTCTTCTGGAGCTTCCTCCAACTCAAGTCGTGAAGCTCCTCCGCGACGAAACTCAACCACACGCGTTTCATCCTTTTACCGATTCCATTGTTCAGCTCCTAAATCATAATCTTGAAAACCTCAACTACCACACCGCGGTACCCGATCCGCCGCTTGAAGACGAATTTGAGGTACGGACGCTGTCAGTGAAGGGGAAGAAGCTACCGGAGAAGAGGAAGAAGAGAATCAAAGAGGAGGAGAAGGAAGATGACGAGGAAGAGGTGATGAAATTGCAGCTACTTTTAGTGTGTTAGGGTTTTGTAATGAATTATTGGTTTGATTATCTGAAAATGTACAATTCAGGTTGTGAGAGGACCCAAGGGTAGGAAAAGGAGCAAAAAGGAAGAGATCGGTCAAAGTCAGCTTCCTTATGTTCATGTCCGAGCTCGTCGTGGTCAAGCTACAGATAGTCATAGCCTTGCTGAGCGTGTAAATCCATAAATTGATCTCTCATTTTTCGAATAATTATACTCTAGTGGATAAGGATTCTGTAAATGATTTTATTATGTCCACTGCTGATTATGCTTTTCTTATTTAATTTTTTGGAGTGCTGATTGTGCACAGGCTAGGAGAGAAAAGATTAATGCTCGAATGAAGCTACTTCAGGAGCTGGTCCCCGGTTGCAGTAAGGTTATGTCAAAACTTGTTTGATTCTATTTATCGTTTCATTGCGCTTGCGCATCTGTAAGCTTTTTTTAGTAGCTTTCTGTTGATTAGTTTGTGAATTGAGGCTGCATTTTGGATTCCATATAATTAAAACTTAATATACATATTTACTTCCAGCTTCTTTAATAAATTTTTTGTTTACTTACTGGAAAGGTGCATGCTTTTTTTATTCTTAATGTAATGAGTTCTCTTGTTATAGGACCACATGCTATTAGTTAAGAATTAGAAAATATTAATGAGTGGGGTTATGTCCTTTTCGTGATATAAATGTGTTGTAGGACGATCCACTTTTTGATGGAACATTTTTAAGATTTCTTACGATGTGAATACAATGTTGGTTTGTATTGAATGTTAAGAGGTTTGTTAGGTGTTGATGTCCATCTCAAGGGTATTGTATATCGGATTTCTTTGGGAACTCAGAACTGAGAAGTAGGTTTATTTATTATCTCAACTTGAAAATATGGTAGAAGTGAACTAGCTATTCCTGATAGTTGATCTTGTACAAACTGATATGAATTAGCTATTGCTGACTCAACCTGGTTCCCCTTTGCTGAATGTGCATGACAAGCGGACACCTCTCGGAAGTTCAACATTCATTAAAACTAGCTAATAGATATTTTCCTCTGCGTGGTTTGTTGAAAAGGTTTCTGTAGTGGTTACTCATTACTGAACTACTTACTCTTTCGAAAAGGCCTATTCAGAACTAACTTGTGGTAGATATCAGTTATATCAGATTGTTAGGTAATAAAATGTAATAACCTACCACTTCATTCGTCATCCATTTTGAAGATGCTGCATGCTAGTAATAAGAACTTTTTTACTGAAGTTGAGTTTTTCTTAGCTGCTTTTACTATCATATGTAATGACCAATTATTGGTACAGGATTTTTTTTGGAAATGAATAAGTTCAAGTTCAACAATATTATTGTTACACGTCTGTAAATGAAGTGTCTTTGCTGTAGTTCCTTAGACAGTTTTTGTTCCTTGTAATAGTTATTTAAATGAAGCATTCTGACCACTTATTAATCAGAATAGACTACCAGCAAATAATTGACCATCTTTTACTGTCACATATCTAATAGTTCATTTGTCCAGATTTCAGGCATTGCGCTCGTTTTGGATGAGATAATCAATCATGTTCAGGCACTACAACGCCAAGTGGAGGTCAGTCTTAACTTCCCTGGCTCAGAAATAAGCTTATAACCTAGTGAAATATGTTTATAATCCAGTTATTGTTCTGTTGCAGAGTATAAACTTATTCTTTTCGTGTTTTCTTAACACAGTTTTTATCGATGCAACTTGCGGCTGTAAATCCAAGAATTGAATTCAACCTTGACCAGTTAATGGATGACGAAGTAAGTTGTCTGGGAGGGATACTACCGCCTAAATCCTTCAGATGTACTGAAATTTGTCTGAATTAGCCTAAATTACTAAGAATTGATATGGATCTGCTCACTATAGGCACATAGGTGAAAGATTCCAAGGTCTAGTGATAATGCAATTATATAATGCCATTATAAATTTTCTTAACTTGTCAAACCACTGTGCAGAATGCCGTTGTTGAGTGTAGCTTACTCAGCGTGAAGCAACCTTTAGAGTGGACAGATCCCCAAGGCAATGGATTGAGTGGATTCAAATGTTCATTTGGTCAACAATGGCAATGCGATGCATATCAACACCCACAATGGCTTAAGGAGGAAAATAATCAACTTGAATCTGTGGGCGATGCCAGATACCACACACATCTAAGGAATGCCTCCTCTCCTGAAATGGGTACGACTGAACTACTTGTAATCAAAACTTTATTTCATGAACTATGTGAAAACTTTATCTCATGAACTATGTGAAATAGTATATGCATTTCAATTTTCATGCCATAAATTGTCTTTAACGAAGTAAATCCATCCGAGCATCTGAATGATCAGTAGCACATCTAGATGTTTTTTCAGTTAATTGAGGTATTTTACTGAAGGTCAATTCCAAATCCTACTATGAAGACAGTTTAAGCCCTACATCTGTAAGCATTGTAGTTTCTCATATCGTGTCGAGATCACCATCCTGATCTGAACAAAAGTGACTGCGCTTGTTCTTACATTCATTAAATCGATTCATATTGCTACAAATTCATTTCACGTCTAATTTCTTTTTTGCTTCAGGATGCGTGTTTTTGAGGCAGCTGAAAGTGGAGCAAACATGAAGGAGGACATAAGTCTGGCAGGAAATAGCACTCAAGATGGAAAGCAACTGTAGAGACCCGTGCACATAATTAAATTGTGTTTCTAATAATTTGTAACATGGGAACGACTCATCATTCATATATTCCATGTGACAATGTAGGGTGCTATTATCAGTATCAATGCTATAGCTAAACATGTACTTAGCTGATCAATGTATGTGTTACTGTAGAAGATGAAATGTTTGTGAGTGAAAGTTATAAGGGATGTGCAATGCAATTTCAACAACATTATTATTCTTGTCCTATCAGAAATCAGATGAAAAAAGCTAACCTTTAAAACTGAGTCATCTCTTAGATAAAACATCTTTCTAAAGTTTTGCACTGAATTTCACCAAGGTCTGCTTAATACTTTCAAATACCATCATGACAATCACGCAATAGCAACGGCAAATATAAATAATACAAAGGTATCTGGTCCGTGAAGATGACAGAAGGAAAATTGCTCAAGGTTTACGCAGTTTGGAATCAGACGTACCAAAGAGACTTCTCTAGAATCAGTTTTTGTTTCAAACCATTCCATCTAACACCAAGTAGTGCAGTGTAGATTTCAGCATTAATCAGTAGTAGGCATCTCATTGCTTAGAATATTAAAATATTACACAATTATTTTCATAAATTAAACCAATTTTATTTGGTTCCAAAAACTAAAGTTCATTAAGCATTCCCTAGAGGTATGAATTAGGCATAAGGCAGACAATGAGGTTTATCTTACTGCTAACTGCCCCACAAACTCCATAGCAGGTATAATATACAAATCACTCAGCTGTTGGTATTTAAGTCTCAAGATTGGTAATTGTCTCTGAGATCCTTTTGATAGCAATATATCCTTGATTATGCCACAAGCATCAACAAACCCTTTTAATACCCTAATTCTAACATCAACAACAATTCACCAGCAACAGAAGAATCACCATCATGTGCGTAGTATGAGACTACAAAGACCAAACAAGAGAGGACACGAGCAGGGCTTTAAAGTTTACACTAGGGTTTACATGCCAATATGTTTGTACGTGATAGGTGATACTTGATAGACAAAAGATGGAACTTTTATTCAAGTCTCAAATAACATGGAACACTATTGTCATCTTAGAGGATCAACAAGTTACATGAAAATAAAGAAACAAGGAGTAAAAATCGAAAGACGAAATAAAAAGGCTATCAAGTAATTGATTACCTCCAACAAAGTTTCCTAAGCTCTTCCCAGAACTCACTCTTGACAAAATAAAGGAAGTCCAACTTCTGAGTAGCAAATCGAAGTATATGTTAATAACCAACACTCCCGCCTGAACACCAGAACCTCCAGAACCCAAACACACTAACTACTTGCCAAAGTCCATCTTCAGATCCTATAGGTTTCGAACTTGTAATAAAAAAACCACACCGAATTGCCTACAATTTTCAATCCAATTGTTCATCTTCACTCATTCTCCTCCCTCCACAGATCAAGTCACAATGTCCCTCTCCCTAACCAGTTTATCTTGGGCATAGGAAGGTTGCTCGGTAAAGGCGCAGATGCAATAAATCCACCCCCTGCAAATCCATCCACCACTGCTCCTTTTTTCTCAATTACATTTAATTGCTTATCATCAAATTGCCGATCAGTAGCAGAGCACTTCACCAAATTAGGACTCAACTTAGGGTTCGAATTAGGTATAAAAACCTCTCCACGCTTCAAAATCCTCACCTTCTCCATCACCAGCTCTTTCACCTCAATCACGTTCTTCAACACCTTCCTCACCGATTGTATACTCCGCTTCTCGCCATCTACTGGACTACGTCGCCGCCGTTGCGACTTATGGCTAACAACTTGCATCGATCTCGGCACGGAGAGATCCCCGCTGATCGTATTATTAAAATCTCGCGGTTGTAAAACCGCGGCCGTCGACATTGATTCCGATCACTTTTCTGAAACCCTAATTTGATCATACTGTAGACTCGTACATGTGTGTATTTTGATATTTATACTGTACTAGTCTGAACAAGAGTTCTAAATTGCACTACGGTGACTCAAGATTACGTCAAGGACGAATATGATTGGTTGGGTTTCTATAAAGATGTACATATTCGTCCAATTAAGTGTTTATGTAATTAGGAAAGTGACCTTAGTGTTTGTAATATTATGAATTGGTCCCATTTATAGAATATGAATTTTTTAAAATAGGCTAAATAATTATGACATTTTACGAATAGGACCCTATAGTTTGTAATAATCCACGTTTTCACTTGCGTTTCAACACAATCATCACTTAGTTTTTGCCAACATTAAAAGATGAGTTATTCAAGACTAGAATTTGCTGTTCTTTTCATCTCGAAATTCTCAGACTCCTGCTGACAATTGATGCCCACCACATGAAAGTTAATATCCAAATATTGACTGCATTTGCATGCATGATGCATGGCTCCAGTATTCCAGTTTCCTTCAGAAAAAAGCACTCTCTGGCTCTGCCACAGCCTCCAGTCCCACGTTATCATATCAAAGATTAATCAACTCAAAAGTGTTCAATTATTAAGCCAATTGATTTAAAATTGGCTAAACCACACACTTTTGAGTCAAGGTGCTAAATTCCCAAACCCAAAAAGTACCACTACATACACCTTTAATGAGCTAGTTGAAGGATTCTAGCACAAGGCACCAAATGGTTTCCTATGCACTTTCAAAAAAAGCTATTTTTGAGTTAATCTCTGTAAAATGAGACACTAACATAAACAGCAACTATAACAACATTAAATATGACGTTGTAAGAAATCCAATGAATATAAATGTGTCACGGGTGCAAATTCCACTTTTTGGGTCAGAGAGTTTTTTCTATGAAAGCTTGTGCATATCTTAAATGCACTTCTGCTGTTTGCAGTGATTCTCATTAGTTTACTACTCAATTTTCTTGCAAGGCATTTAATGATATAAAGCATTTATTCAAGTAGCATCATCAAGACAACAA
Organism: Sedum album; assembly: GCA_006409495.1. NCBI lineage: Eukaryota > Viridiplantae > Streptophyta > Magnoliopsida > Saxifragales > Crassulaceae > Sedum > Sedum album. Next base: position 157,858 of record QZGG01000272.1, read on the forward strand.
CAGACTACAGACCCTTTAACCCTTAACTACTTGTTTTGTTAGTGTTATTGGTGGGAGCATATGTTCCAAGTAATGTCTAGTCAAATACAGTAGTACTAGTAATATAGTGCCACGGATTGAGGCTTTAGAAATTTTTTAGATCAGCTAGGGAGGAACAAAAATTACTCTTATATAAAAATGTTATATATAGCACAGACATCGCCGTAATTTGAGGCTTAAGCGAAACTTTATTCACGAGCATTCCATCCACAAACCGATATGATTCTCACAATAAAAGTATTCTAAGATTGGGAAGGTGTACATATAAAAGTAATTAATACTTGGGGAAAGGTAAGTCTTTGGATTTATAAATGTGATTCAGAAGTTCACGAAAAGCCAAAATTTAAGCTAATCAGTAGCAAACACTGATGCAAAATCATATGAGATTGTCTTTAGTAAAAGAAAATAATGAGTAATTTTTATTGAATTCAATGCTGTCAAATTGGTCCACTTTTGTTCCCAAAAAAAGCAAACCTAATGAGTGTCAATTGTCCTTAAATCAACCACTACTGCTATTAATCTCTCTGTTTGCCATTACCCTTTTCCCCAAATCATACTTTCTCTAGAACCCATGCATTCATTCAGTCCAGATTTCAGCCAACCAAAGTTGCATAAGCACTTACCTTGCTCTACCATGGCTATCCAACATTGAGTACTTATCCTGGTCTGGATGCACTCACCTTGTTCCAATGGAGATTTTCAAATACAGGTTGGTTTTGTTTCTGGTGATTTGTGGGGGAATTTTGGCTGTTGATCCATTTTCAGAATCTCTTCTAGAGTTGAAATCTAAGCTTGTGGATGAGCATAGTAGTTTGAAAAACTGGTTTTTGGATGGAGGAGAAGACTATTCATATGAAAAGATTGCATCTTGCACATGGTCTGGGATCAGTTGCAATGACAACTCTACCATTGTTTTAGGCATAGACCTTGCTTTTCAAGGCCTTTCAGGTGTGATGTCTGAGAATCAGTTTGATATCTTCACTGATCTTGTGTATCTAAACCTCAGTCACAATCTGTTTTCTGGGGATTTGCCAAGTGGGATCTTCATCAATCTTGTAAAGTTGGAAACTTTTGATATCAGTATGAACAATTTCTCAGGACATTTTCCAACTGGGATTTCCAGATTAGAAAACCTTGTTGTGCTTGATGCTTTCAGCAACAGCTTTTCTGGAACTCTGCCAGTTGAAATCTCAAAGCTCGAGTCTTTAAAGGTTTTGAATTTTGCAGGAAGTTATTTCAAGGGCTCAATTCCTTCAGAATATGGTATGTTGAAAAGCCTTGAGTTGATTCACTTAGCTGGAAATTTACTCACTGGAACCATTCCACCGGAGCTCGGTCAGCTTAAAACAATGATCCACATGGAAATCGGTTATAATACTTATGAAGGAACTATTCCATGGGAGTTGGGTAATATGATTGAGCTTCAATATCTCGACATAGCTGGTGCAAATCTCTCCGGTTGGATACCGAAAAGTCTCGGTAACCTCACAAAGTTGAAGTCTTTATTTTTGTTTAGAAATAAGCTGACAGGAAATCTTCCGTGGGAACTCAGCAAAATCCCAACTTTAACAGATTTGGATCTTTCGGATAATCGAATTTATGGTCCAATTCCTGATAGCTTTGCAGAACTTAAGAACTTGAAGCTACTTAGTCTTATGTTCAATGAAATGAGTGGCAATGTTCCTGATAGTATTGCTGAGCTTCCAATGCTCGATACACTTTTCTTATGGAATAATTTCTTTGTTGGTTCGCTTCCGAAGAATCTTGGGAAGAATTCAAACCTTAGGTGGCTGGATGTTTCGAGTAACTATTGAATGGTACTATTCCGTTGGGTATTTGTTCAAGAGGTCAGCTGTCGAAACTGATCATGTTTTCGAACAAATTTACAGGTGGGCTGAGTCCATCTTTGTCAAATTGTTCCTCGCTTGTTCGGTTGAGACTTGAAAACAACTTGTTCACAGGTGATATATCTTTGAGGTTCAGTCAGTTGCGTGACGTTTCCTATGTGGACTTGTCTAGGAATAAATTCACTGGTGGTATTCCAGATGATATATTTCTAGCTCCAAAGCTCGAATATTTCAATGTATCGGAAAATCCAGAACTTGGCGGAATGATTCCATTGCAAACATGGTCTGCTCCTCTCCTCGAAAATTTCTCAGCATCTGCTTGTAATATTTCAGGCAGCATTCCTCCATTTGGATCTTGCAAATCCATCACTGTCATCAATCTCAAGCTAATAACATCACAGGGAAATATTCCAACCAGTATTTCTGCTTGTCGTGCTCTCGAGAGGTTATATTTGGGTAATAACGCTATGACTGGTATCTTACCTGATGAGATCGCAATACCTGATCTTAGCGTCATCGACCTCTCACACAACAGTTTCAACGGCCCCATACCAGCTAAATTTAGCACTTCTTCAAGTCTAGTCCTGTTAAATGTATCGTTCAATGATATTTCTGGGAGCATTCCCTCAAAGAAAAATTTCGATCTGATGGGCAGCAGTGCATTTACTGGAAACTCAAAGTTATGCGGAAGGCCTTTAAACCCATGTTCAAAATCCAAAACTACATCAAAGGCTGTATGGGTTCTGCTAGGATGCGCAGGAATGGTTTTATGCATCTTAGGTCTCGCACTGGGAAAATATTATCATCAGAAAGTGAGTGAACACCGTTGGAAAATGGTAACATTCTCAGGACTTCCTCAGTTCACTGCAAACGATGTGCTTAAGAGCTTTAACTCGGAGGAATCCATGGCCGTGACACTGATACCAACATCGACTTGCAAAGCAGTTCTGCCTACTGGAATAACAGTATCCGTTAGAACAATTGAATGGGACTCGAAAAGTATGAAACCAATGTTGGGACTAATATCACAGATGGGAAATGCGAGGCACAAAAATCTGACAAAATTGTTGGGTATATGCTACAATAATCGTATAGCTTACCTTTTATACGATTGCTTATCAAATGGAAATCTGGAAGATAATCTTTGTATGAAACGAGATTGGGGTGCAAAAGAGAAACTCACTGTTGGAATTGCTCGAGGCCTTTGTTACCTTCATCATCAATGCTCTCCTGCAATTCCACATGGAGATCTAAATTCCAGGAATGTAGTATTTGGCGATAATATGGAGCCTCACTTGGCTGAGTTTGGACTCAAATTCTTGCGGCAACTCCACATTGATCCCAATCAAGACGCATATTGTGGTATACTCACTAACAGCATTATGTCAAGTGGTATTCGATTGTAAAGTATTTCCCAAAAGTAATATTTTCACTAAATTCCATCATTTTTGTTGAACAGAAGAGTTCAGGACTAGTTCGAGAGAGGAGCTAAGAATGGATGTATACAACTTCGGGCTAGTTATGATGGGGATACTTACAAATGGTAGGCTAGGAAACTCAGGGGCAACAGTGCAGCGGATGACGATTGAAGCCCTTTTGAAAGAAGCTTACAACGACAATGAAGCTCAGTTAGACAAGTCAGTGCAAGAAAGGATTAATAAATATACACATATTGCTTTAAGGTGTATTGGAACAAGACCTTGTGAGAGACCATGCATTGAAGATGTGTTGAAGGTTTTATCACAAGTATAGATGTTGAAAGATGAAAAATAAATGAAGTCATTAGATTATATATTGTACTAGTTTTCATTATCTGTTATTATAGATGTAAAATAGGTGGATCTGCTATTATTATTAACGTGTTACATGAATAATATATTCTATATACAAAACACAAAGAATTCTATTAACAGTTACCTTTTTGAAGCCACAAATTTCTTTTCATTATATCTCTGATACATTGATTATTTATTTAAATAATATATGATGAATAAATGTGATATTTTATATTATTTAATACTGAATTTATATATTCTGCAAATTATGAAGACGACTTAAAAATGATATAGTTTTAATTTAATGTAATAGATTGTTGAAGGTTTGAATTAGACAATCGGTGCAGCACCGTTTCATAGTGCAAGAATTCCTTTCCTAGAAATAATTGGAGACAACCAAATTGAAATATAAATTTGTTTTAGAAAAGTGGGAAATCGCATTTATTTTATTTTATTTTTTTCGATAAATAGAGGCATAGAAGCCTCCCGAGAGACGGACCAGAAACAAGTCATAACAGAATGCAGAGATAAGTTATGGATATAATTAACTTTGATAGCTCTCCATCTTCATCCGCCAAGACTAGTCTGACTTGTGTGTGGAATTTTTTCAAGCCATAGCTTCAGCAGCAATTCTCGGAATGGCACACGCGCTTTCCCACTTCCAAAGATTGCTCCTTGCATATTTCGCTAAATAGTCAGCTGCAATGTTGAACTCTCTGAGCATGTGGTGAATTGACCATTTTGGATTGGATAGAATCAATCTCAAGCACTCGCTAGCAACTTCCGTAAGCTCCCAGGTTGGGGACTGACCCTTGTAGACTGTCCAGACTGCCTCAGAACTATCAGAAATGATAACCACTTCCTCCAGCTTCAGCTCTTCCGCAAGTTTCAGTCCGCATAAAATACTATGTAATTCACATTCCACTACAGATGAACAGTTCAGCTTGAAGTGTGCTGTCACCCCTAAAATCACTTTGTTGTGAGTAGCCAACGCCGCATAGCCTCCATGTTTATCTTGACAACTCCATGATCCATCACACCAAATCACAACTGAGTCCACATAGTTTGGACTGCTACCTTGCATTTGGTTCAGACCACAAAGTCTTTTCTTCTCAAATTGCATTTTTATGCTTTTGATCTTCATGACACAACTTGCGACAGACCAGCCTTCTTTGTCATGTGACAATAAATTTCTGTTCTTCCATATCATCCATGCTGCATAAATCACATAAGAAGTGTCTTCGACACTTCTTTCCATGATAAAATACCATAGCCATTCTCCTGCAGTATTTTCTACTATTTCTGGCCAACCAATATTTAAGCTCTCCCATACTCCTTTGCTCCACCAACAATTAAAGAGGACGTGTGTTATTGACTCCTCACCAAAACCACATACTGGGCATTCGACACTAAGCTGACACCCTCGATTTCTCAGCTTTGTGAAAACAGGGAGGCCTCCATAGTACAATCTCCACGCAAATATTTTGGCATTTTCCGAAATTCTCAATTTCCATAATCTCCTCCAAAACCTTGAAATTAAATCAGAATTCGAGGTCTCTCCAGATGTGTTGATTGATGCCTCCTTCCATTGCAAAGCTAATTCATAGCCTTTCTTAACAGTGTATATGCCATCCGCTGAGTAGTTCCATCTCACCTCTCTGACATCATTACCTTCGCTAATACCTGAAAAGAACATCCTGCCAACCCTGCTTAGGCATTTCCAAGCATACGAGTCATTTTGTCTCGTAATCAACTCAGCCATATTACCTCCTCTAAAATATTTGGCCTTGTAAATCTTACTGACTAAAAGCTCTGGGAAGTTCACAAACCTCCAAAGTTGTTTCATTAGCATTGCATGATTTAAACTTTCAAAACAACGTAAATTCATACCTCCCATGCATTTGTCCCTCTGTAAGATGTCTTTCCGAACCCAGTGAATGCTATTATTCTGTTTGTTATTTGACCACCAGTAATTTATTGCCAAGGATGAGAATCTATTGCACAATGTCTTTGGGAGTTTATAGCAGCTCATTGCATATAGGGGAATTGCTTTAGAATGTTATAAAATCATCATCCACATTTGGAAATGCTATTTGTGAGGATGATTGATAATTTGTTACAAATCATTACATACTAAAGCTGACTTTTGGTTAAACATGCTTGTCAGTGATTGGGTGAAGGTGTCCGTTGTGACCTGTGCTACTATTGATTAGAATAAGATTCTCATGCATGAGATCTTAGACGAAATGTACCCATTGTAACCGCTATCAAAAAAAAAAAAAAAAAAAGCTGACTTTTGGTTTTGGCGATGAAAAGATTTACATTTCAATAAATCATATTTTTATCGCTAAATTATATAAAATATTTATATTTTAATTTTACTCGATTGATTTTATATTTATAAGGTGACATTTGAAGATTTTGGTCTTCATCTATTTTAGGACGCCGATGAAGTTGATGACGAGGACGCTGACCAAGAGTCCACGACCACCGCAAGTATGGTTTCTTTTTAATTAATGTTTTCATTCTTTCAGTCTGTTCAATAATAGAGTTATTTAAACCAGTTTCCAAAAATTAAAGCTATCTGATTAGCTTAAACAGTTAATTTAATGCAACACATACAAAAATACAGGTATTAATAAATGCAAAATTGCAAATTACATGAAAATAATAGTTCGACGTAAATAGAACACAATATATATTAATAAATATTTTTATAAGTTTTTTATTATTTTTATTAATATTTCAATTAAAATTAAATATATAGGTGGTTTATGACAAATTTTAGAAATATAAGGGTGTGACTTTATAATTTTTAAAGATATGAATAATTCTCGGAAAGAACTCAAACTTATAGGTGGTTTCTGATAATTTATCCTTTTTAAAATGGATGTTTTAGATTTCTTTATAGTTGTATTGGATCAAATAAAACGAGAAGGTTTGACCGCAATCGTCTTCTTCATCTAAATATAGTTGACCTTGACCCCTTTCTCAGTTTCATCATCATTCTTCTCTTCATTCAATTCAACGAGGGTTTTCAGATTCGCTTTCTGGAACCCCACCCGAGACTTCCTCATTTAAATAAACCCCTCCTCTACAATCCCTTTAAATCCAATCTACCCTTTCTTTCTCCTGAACCCTTTCATTCACAAATTGCTTTGCAATCCAAGTTTTTACCTTTTTGATCCGCTAGCCGTATTTTGATTGACCCATTTGGCTGATTGGTCGATCGGAGTATTGACAATTTGAAATCCAATGGGGAATTGCTGCGCAGTCCAATCAGGCGAATTCGCCAAAAGAAAGAAAGCTAACAAGAAGAAGAACAAGCAAAACCCTTTTTCCATAGATTATGGAAATGCCCATCATGGTGTCAACAACAGTAACAACAAACTGGTGGTGCTCAACGACCCGACTGGCCGTGATATTAGTCTTACTTATGAGCTAGGGCATGAGTTAGGTAGAGGTGAATTCGGTGTGACATATTTATGTACAGATAAAACAAGTGGAGATGTTTATGCGTGCAAATCGATACCGAAGAAGAAGTTAAAGACTGCGGTGGATGTCGAGGATGTAAGAAGGGAAGTTGAGATTATGAAGCATTTGCCTGAGCATGAGAATGTTGTGACGTTGAAGGATACATTCGAGGATGATAATGATGTGCATTTGGTCATGGAGTTGTGTGAAGGGGGTGAGTTATTTGATCGGATTGTTGCTAGAGGGCATTATACGGAGCGTGCGGCGGCTGCTTTAATGAAAACTATTGTGGAAGTTGTGCAGGTATGATCGTGTTGATAGATTTATATTGCAGTTTTGACAGAATTACCTGTTTATGGGTATTAGACTTTTTGTTTCGGAGGATTTCAGCAAAATAGTAGTCGTAGAATATATCATGAATGTTACTAAGGCATATGCATATGCTGCAGCTCTTTACTGTAGTCTTGAGGCTGCAATCTGATTCTAGCAAATGCCATGGTTGGGTCATGGGTGTGAGCAAACACTGTTTGATTGTTTATTGGGGGATACCCTCTGATAGTGGAAAGTTGAAACACTTGCTTGCATGGAGTGTTATTCATACAATGAGAGGGGGATCCTCTTGCTACCTTATAAATCTGACATTAGCAAGTTATTTTAATTTCAGGTGTGTCATAAGCGTGGTGTCATGCATCGGGATCTCAAGCCCGAGAACTTCTTGTTTGCCAACAAGAAAGAAACCGCACCATTAAAAGTAATTGACTTTGGGCTGTCGGTATTATTCCAACCTGGTGAGCGAGCAATCAGAACTCTGATGTGTGACTCCATAATTCTCAATGTCTGGAATTTCATAACTTTATGCATAATTTTACTGTAGGTGAGACGTTTAATGAAATAGTTGGAAGCCCTTACTACATGGCTCCTGAAGTACTTAAACGGAACTACGGCCCTGAAGTTGATGTTTGGAGTGCTGGAGTGATACTCTACATTTTACTTTGTGGTGTTCCGCCGTTTTGGGCAGGTTGGTTTATTATTTTCTTTGTTTTCCTGGCGCAAGATTTATGCTTTTGATTGACTTGTCTCAAAAGTCTTAAATGGTACTTTTTTTGCAGAAACTGAACAGGGCGTCGCTCAAGCAATTATTAGGTCGCGTCTAGATTTTAAAAGGGACCCATGGCCAAAAGTATCCGAAACAGCCAAGGATCTCATTAGGAAAATGCTTAATCCTGATCCGGAGAAACGGCTTACAGCTCAAGAAGTCTTAGAGCATCCACAATGCCATCATGTATATCATCAAATATGTAAAAAATGGTCTACGTGGCATAAAATATAGAGATTGCAATACATAATGCACCCTCCAATGCACTTGTTAGATTAGCTAAAATTATAGAGAACATGTATGTGGATCTTCATATTTGCTAGAAATCTTCTCATTCTCTATAACTTTTCTTCATAAAATATACATATCTCCAACCATATACACATCATTATACATAACACCATTGAAGCATATTTTGTTTCTCATCATCTATATTATACATAATTAATATAATCTATTATTTTACATCATCATTTTACACAATACCATTGGAGATGCTCTTAGGTACACTAGTAACTAACAGTTGTTAGAGTAAGAAGTTAAATCTTTGTAAATAATAGTTAATATTTGCATCTCGGTTAAGTATTACTTTTTTTGCCTGTAGATCATCCTTGGTTACAAAATGCCAAAACGGCTCCAAACGTGTCACTAGGTGAAAATGTTAAGGCGAGGCTAAAGCAGTTTTCAGTGATGAGTAAACTCAAAAAACGAGCTGTGAGGGTAATTGTTTCCATTATGTTTTTCGTTAATGAACATTTTGTTGATCTCTTGGAAAGTTAAATTTTGTAGAATAAGTCATTACTAAATTGGTTATGGAACTACAGGTGATTGCAGAGTTCTTATCAGCTGAAGAAGTCGCTGGAATCAAGGAGGGATTTCAATTGATGGATACAAGCAATAATGGCAAGATCAACATGGAAGAACTAAAGATCGGACTAAATAAACTCGGTCACCAGATACCAGATGCGGATCTTCAAATTCTTATGGAGGCTGTAAGTATTAGATGTATTCATTATTCGTATATGCACAAACATGATAATTTCTATGTTTCCATTGGCAGAGTTTGTGTTGCAATTTGTTTTGGTCTTTTTCTGATGTGAATTTAATATACTTGCAGGGAGACGTTGATAGTGATGGATTTTTGGATTACGGAGAGTTCATAGCAATTTCCGTCCACTTGAGAAAAATGGGAAATGACGAGCACCTTCGTAAAGCTTTTGAATTCTTTGACCAGAATAGAAGTGGTCTCATAGAAATGGAAGAGCTTAGAGATGCATTATCAGAGGAGCTTGACATAAGTGAAGATGTGATCCGTGGGATTATGCATGATGTCGACACTGACAAGGTCAGACTTTGTGATCGTTTCTTGCATACACTGCATTCATAACGCTCTGAGGACTTAAATAGCTTCTTTTGAAAATCAAGTGCTAATTTATTCTTATTCTAACACTCATCCTATCTTCGACTCACAGGATGGTAAAATAAACTACGAAGAGTTTGTAGCAATGATGAAGGCCGGAACAGATTGGCGAAAAGCATCAAGACAATATTCACGTCAAAGATTTAATAACCTCAGTTTAAAACTGATGCGTGATGGATCCATTGAAGCAGACAACTAAGGAGATACATTAGCTCACATGTTATTTTCCCCTAAAATCGTGGTCATCGCACACACGTCTAGTAATCGAGCGAGGCAGTTTTTGCTCAGTATTCATCACAATGTCCATACATTTTTATGCATCTTCAACAATGATCCAGAAATGAAACTTAGGGCCGTTGTAATGAGTTGTGAGTATATACACTCTCCCTCTTTTAGTTGGGAAGGAAGGAGTGATGTAAAAGAGTATTTTGTTTTGTTGGATATTGTAGATAAATACACTTGTTGCACTTAGCAAATTGATGAAACTTCAAAGATTAGGTATGTGACTTTCTTTTCGTGTCCGAAAAAATAATTATAAAAAACAAATGATTGCAATCATTGATGTCATGTTGAATTTTGATTCCTTAGACACATAAAAAGACATTTATGTACAATGATTGTCATTTTATTCCTTCATAAATTATTGAGCTGTTGCTGTCTCTTAAACCTAACATCTATTTTGTTTATCCTGGTAATAGGGACATCTTTATTTAAAACTGTTTTTTCATTATCTTACCACAAAAAATAATTATATTTAAAATTGAATAATATTTACTTGAAAATAAATAAAACATATTTTTTCGATCCTCGTGCCACTACGTACAAAATATCTATCGAATGAATAAATGGAATATCGGCCGTATTCGTAATCATCTCATCAATCATGAAAACCCAAACACGCAATCATTCAATATCCACCGTACACGTGTTAGTCAACCACTCGAGCACGTTGTAGAACTAGAACTCCCTCGAACTTTAGCGACGATATCCTCACTATATAAACACGCTATTTACTTCTTCCTCCGCAAACCAGAAAAAAAGAAAAGAAGAAGAAACAAGAAGCTTTGTGCCGAAGCTGAGCGCTTCCCGTTTTTTCACCCGAAGTCGATTCTTCCGTCGGAGTTGCTGCGCGTGTATTGAATCATCTTTAAATCTCCTCCGTTTGGATCGATCGAACTACGAGGCCCCGTTCTTGATTAATTGAGGTTTATCTTTGATTTTTGTGTAATTAGTGAGATTAGGGTTTCGATTGTAAACTTGCATCATCTGACTACTTGCATGTGATTTTGTACCTTATTTAGCTTGTTCTTTTTCTTGGTTGCAGTTGTTGTTTGATAATTTTTGAAAAATGACGGTGACGCCTAACATTTCAATTGAAGATGGAAACCTGGTTGTTCATGGGAGGACTGTACTCAAGGGAGTGCCGGAGAACATAATATTAACACCAGGTTCTGGTGCTGGGCTTATTACTGGTGCTTTTATTGGTGCCAATGCTGATGACAGCAAAAGTCTCCATGTCTTCCCTGTTGGGAGATTAGAGTAAGAATTTAGCATCTGGTTCTTTTAAGTTTTAATATGTCTACTAATTTAGAACACTGAACTATTGTACCGTTTGTTGGATTCGGGAGACAGAGGAACATTGATAGTGCATAAAGATCACAAGCTTGTTGCTTTTGTCTGACATTTCATAAGCAGTTCATTTAATGTGTGGTTTGGGTGCTTAGAAATCAACACATTTTCTTGATTCTTAATTTGAAAAACTGAAAACAGTCTGATGCATGGAGATGGTGGCAGAAACATGATATGTTAGGGTTCGCACTGCCAACATGAGTGAACTACTACTGTCAGGCGCCAAGAGTCAATACTGATATGGCTAAATGTTAATTGTGCTCATTTTGAAATTTCATGTTAATTTTTTACATAATTTTAATAATCATTCAGGGGGATGCGATTTATGTGCTGCTTCCGGTTCAAATTGTGGTGGATGACACAGAGGATGGGGACTTGTGGGAAGGATATCCCACTTGAAACTCAATTTATGCTAATTGAAAGCAAAGGCGATGCTGAAAATGGTGATGATAAGACCATCTACACTGTATTTCTCCCTCTCCTCGAGGGGAACTTCCGTGCTGTGCTGCAAGGCAATGAAAATAATGAAATGGAGATTTGTCTTGAAAGTGGTGAGTCATTGATGGCTGCTGTCTTTGTTAGTCACCTTAATTAAGTGTTATACTCAGAATCTCTCTCGAGTAGATTTCTCTTTTTCATGTTGTGAAAATATGTGGACCTGTAGGAGCGTGTTGAGCTACAAGTTTTCATTTTGGAACTTGCACTGGCTTTGCAGGAGATAAATCTGTTGAAACCAGCCAAGGTCTGCATCTGGTTTACATGCATGCAGGAGACAATCCGTTCGAAGTCATCAATCAAGCAGTCAAGTATGCTATAATTATATTAAAATTGCGTTTCTTGTAATTGTTTGTGACTTCTGTATTTTTCTTGACATATTATATATCCTTGCCAGTTGCCACAACATTATCATCTCATGTATCATTTTATTGGACAGGGCTGTTGAGAAACACTTGCAAACTTTTGTTCATCGCGAAAAGAAGAAGGTACAGTTTTTAATCGCTTTGAGGTTTGAATTTGTGTGTTTTATTATCAAAATCCAGGTTGTTTTACATAGTTGATGAGTTGCTTGCAGCTTCCATCATTCCTTGATTGGTTTGGCTGGTGCACTTGGGATGCTTTTTACACTGATGTCACAGCTGAGGGTGTCCTAGCAGGCTTGAAGAGGTAAGGGGAATTATATTTTCCCGTATAGCTAAACTCCTTTGCAGTATACTTGTTCAACAAAGTATCTAATTTTAAGATGCTTTATTGCAGTTTATCAGAAGGAGGGACTCCGCCTCGGTTTTTAATAATTGATGACGGTTGGCAGCAAATTGGAAATGAAGAAAAGGGAAGCAACTGCGTCGTTCAAGAAGGGGCACAGTAAGTTTTCCTACTGATTTATCATACACATAAAGTCTTTTTTATCTCACAGTTTATGGTAGCTCCCCCTTTTTGGGGTAGTGGGGTGGGGCATGTATATCATCTTTAAATAAGGGGCCACTTGTGAATCTTGTTTTCCGAAATTGATGGTGTTTTACTCTTTAGAGTTTATTCACGAGTTGCTGGTATAAAATATCAAGTCTTGGTTGCATTGAAGTATGATTTTTTTCTAGGATGAAGGTATGATTGTGTTAGTTAGGCACAAAATGCCTACAGTCTCGGTTATGTTGCTGTAACAATTCTCATGCAGGTTTGCTAATAGGCTGACTGGAATTAAGGAGAATGAAAAATTTCAAAAGAATGGGCAGATTCAAGACCAGGCGCCAGGCTTAAAACAGCTGGTGGATGAAGCCAAGACTCATCATAACGTCAAGTATGTTACACAGTTATTCATCATTTTTGTAATAAGGCACTATTTCTGATCCTTAAATAGTCATCTACTTCTGTAGTACCACTATTTTATGTAGTATGGGCCGCATGGTATTATGAACAGACTGTTTTATAGTAGTTAATTGCACGAAAGCAATATAAATACCTGTACAAACTAGCTCTGACGTCTGCGTTACTTGAATTTGTCTCACAGGTACGTCTACGTGTGGCATGCCCTGGCTGGATACTGGGGTGGTGTGAAGCCTGCAGCCTCTGGTATGGAACACTATGACAGTGCACTGGCATACCCAGTCCAGTCTCCCGGTGTTATGGGTAACCAGCCAGATGTTGTTATGGACAGTTTAGCTGTCCATGGACTAGGTCTAGTGCATCCAAAGAAAGTGTTTGACTTCTATAATGAGCTCCATGCATACCTAGCTTCATGTGGAGTAGATGGAGTGAAAGTTGATGTACAAAACATTATTGAAACCTTGGGTGCTGGCCATGGTGGACGAGTTGCTCTCACTCGCAGTTACCAACAGGCACTTGAAGCCTCCATAGCTCGGAATTTCCACGACAATGGTTGTATAGCTTGCATGTGTCACAACACTGATGGTATCTATAGCGCCAAGCAAACTGCAGTTGTCCGGGCTTCGGATGACTTCTACCCAAGGGATCCTGCTTCACACACTATCCATATTTCTTCAGTTGCTTACAACACCCTCTTCCTCGGAGAATTTATGCAGCCTGATTGGGATATGTTCCATGTAAGATTTCTTGTATGTTATTCTTTGGTGGAAAAATTATCTATATCCTTTTCTTTTTGTGTTGCTAATGAAAGTGGTTCTCATTTACAGAGCTTACATCCAGCAGCGGAGTATCATGCTGCAGCTCGCGCTGTTGGTGGGTGCGCGATTTATGTCAGGTATGCTTCTCAAGTTCTCGTATCTGTACAATTTTTTAAAATTGCTTTACATGTGAATTGGCTTTTGACATTCTATGTTTTCTCGATAGCGACAAGCCAGGTAACCATAACTTTGAGCTCCTGAAGAAGCTTGTTCTCCCTGATGGATCTGTGCTTCGGGCAAAGTTACCTGGTCGGCCGACTCAGGATTGTCTATTTGCTGATCCTGCTAGAGATAGAAAAACCTTGCTAAAAATATGGAATATCAATGCATGTTCTGGTGTTGTGGGTGTGTTTAACTGTCAAGGAGCAGGTTGGTGTAAGGTTGAAAAGAAGACCCGCATCCATGACACATCTCCAGGCACACTTACCGGATATGTTCGTTCTGCTGATGTTGATAAAATAGCTCAAGTTGCTGGTGAGGGTTGGAGTGGCGAGACTGTTGTTTATTCTTACAGAACAGGTACTCTAAATAGATTTGGTGCCTAAAGTGTTCAATTTCCGACATTTAATCAGAAATGATAACTTAAAATACCGGGTGATGTTGATCCTAATGTTTTCTTCATTGTAAATTAATTGTAGGTGCACTCACCCGGCTGCCTAAAGATGCTGTCTTGCCAGTGACGCTAAAAGTTCTAGAATATGAGCTCTTCCATTTCTGTCCACTCAAAGTAAGTTATCTGAGAGAGCATACTGTCTATTTATAAATGTATATGGTGAACTTGAAACACAAGCCTTATGGAGTTATTCTTTACTATTGTGCAGGAAATTGCAGCCAATATTTCGTTTGCCCCCATAGGCCTTTTGAACATGTTCAACGGCAGTGGTGCAGTTGAGGAATTCGAAGTTGACATGGCATCATCATCAAGTGACAGAAAACCACAACTCTTCGATGGAGAGGTGGCTTCTGAAATGCATATAGCTCTGAGTGAAAGCCGTTCTCCAACAGCCATCATCAAACTCAAAGTACGAGGCTGTGGAATTTTCGGCGCATATTGTTCTCAACGGCCATTAAAATGCAGAGTGGGAGGTAATGAAGCGGAATTCACATATTCCACTAACACTGGGTTGGTGAGTCTTAACCTGGATGTACCAGAAGAAGAGATGCACAGGTGGGACGTAAGAATTGAAATATAAGCTTCGGCCAGATCAGAACGAGAAACGGATTCTTTCATCCCAACTTATTGTGGTTCATTTAAAAAAAACTCCGTTACAATGTACTGTCTTCAACTGCATTCTTGGGAGTGTAACGTTCTTGCTTAAACAATAAAAGTGCCTGGGGGCGTCGCTACTTTTCATATTGCATTAGTTCACTTTTTATAATTTATTAAAGTCAAAAGTCAAGCGATGGTCTTGGCCACGTAGTGCGAAGCCTTATCTAGTTAATTACTCTAATTAGAGAGAAACGTAACAAAACGACTGAGATTCGATTGGTGGTCGAGAAACGCTAGAAATCACCTTGTTGCCCTACCTCCACGCACGCCGGCCTCTCGTCTGCTCTTTTCGGGCATCGTCGATCGATCCGAGGTACCTCTCGATCACTATCGTTTTATAATATATCAATGTACGTGTTGTTGTTCAGCATTCGATCGATAATTTGGATACAGGCTGGTGGTTCTCTTCCTTTGCCTCCCGCCGGCCTGCTAATCTCCTTGCATTCTACATTTTCGAATTAAAGCATTTTCTGGCATAAGGTTCATCTTCTGATGATCTGATCCCATTTGATTCAATTTCGTCTGGAAGAAAATGAGCGTTGTTTCTGGTGTGATTTCACGTCAAGTACTACCTGCTTGTGGTACTTTATGTGTTTTCTTCCCTGGACTTCGCTCCAGGTCTAGACAGCCTGTCAAACGCTACAAAAAGCTCATTGCTGATATTTTTCCCCGTTCCCAGGTTCTATTTGGCGCTACTCTGAATCCATTCTCATTTATATATTACACGCCTATTTTAACTCAAAATACACTTAAACACTAATCCTTGATTTTCATTTACTATTTCCATTTCTGCTAGGATGAAGAACCGAATGACAGGAAGATAGCAAAATTGTGTGAATATGCTGCCAAAAACCCTTTACGTGTTCCCAAGGTATTCTTATTCACATGCTTCTAAAATCAAGGTTGTCTATCCTGTGAGTTCATTTTTGTGAAGCTTCAGTAAGGTCTTTTTAAAACATTTGCGGGGTCCATAATGTATTGCTCATGTACATGGAAATGTTATTGGTCAGATCACAGCTACTCTTGAGCATAGGTGTTACAAGGAACTAAGACTTGAAAATTTTCGGTCCGCTGGAATTGTTTTGCGCATATATGGGAAACTGCTAGCTTCTTGTAAGGAACAGATGTGAGTTCATACTCCCTTAGACTTGGCTGAGTGGAAACCTGTGGACATAGTTCATTGGATGACACAACTGCAAGGAATATGTGCTGTTACTTTTATTTTTATTAATCTGAATATTGAAAAAACCCTCATGTTTTAGTCCTTCCTGTGACATCAGGTGCTTGATACTTATCTGATAAGTACATAAAGGGAAATAGCTGACTATAGTTATGTTTCCTGACAGTTCGTTGCAAACGAAACAATTTCTGTAAAAAACTTTGGCAATGCAAAAGGGAATATCTTAAAATCCTTTTATCTCCCAAAGAAAACTAGAGTGGAATGGAATATATCTCTAAATAAGTTTTCTGGAGAAGTCGATTGTTATTATTGTTATAAATGAGTTTGCTGGAGAAGTTTATTGTTCTTACTGGTATATTTCTGTGTGAGTTATGCTTTCTGGTTTTGTAATTGTAGGCCTTTATTTGCAAGTAGTCTCCTGAGCATAATGCACACCGTGCTTGATCAGACACGGCAGGATGAAATGAGAATCATTGGATGCAAAACTCTTTTCAACTTTGTCATCAATCAGGTACAGATATTGATATTTAGAGAATTTTAACTAAAAGCATACCTAATTATTGTTGTTCAAACCACAGAGTGATGGCACATACATGTTTAACTTAGAGGGTTTTATCCCAAAGCTTTGTCAAATATCTCAGGATGGGGGTGCTGATGAAAAGGGACAACGCCTACGTTCTGCTGGTTTGCAAGCATTATGTTCAATGGTATTGCCCTATGCACTGTAGTTATACATCTCTTCTTTTTCCCAATGGATGATATTACTAATGTTGTCCTTTTAGCGTCCTTTAAACATGCATGCTGCGATAAATGTGATGGTGTAATTGTGTTTTAATGATAGCGTTTTGATGTAATAAGTGTCATCCTAATGTTGTGTGGTAACTTCAGAAGTTTGTCTTTAAAATAGATATTTGTAATACCTATATAATTTATTTAAAAAAATATGTCTAATCATCAAAATAGCATCAGGACACTGTTCCTGGTTTCTGAAGTGAAACCTGGACTCTCATAAGAAGTGTTATCTATTTATACTTGTAGATTTTAAACTCTTACAATTTATCTCTCTTACTAAATTTTCAATGTGTTGTAGGTTTGGTTCATGGGGGAACACTCTCATATATTTGGTGAATTCGACAGTGTATGTCAGAGTAATCTTATTTCATTAACTTTCATTTGATAGTACCTCAATATTGTCCGAAACTGACTAGAAATCGAATTCCGGTTTTCTACTGATTTATGGCTCGATACTTCGTTGTTAGTTACATTGTTGAGTTTTTATTTTCACATAAGTAAACATTCTGCCAAGCCGTAATTGTAGGTGCAGGACTTGTTAGAGGTACATATAACTCATTAAGCCAGGCTTATCAGTTTAAATTATTGCCATAACCCATACATGTATTTTCCTTTGGATTTACCCATGAGCACATCAGATTCAGATACAAAAATCTTTTGTTTTGTGTATCTCAGTATTCTTTTTTCTTGGGCATAAAAAGATATAGCATTTTATCTTCCCCTTCATTGCAGCTGGATTTAATAACATTTTTAGACTTCATTAGTTGTTTACTGCGTGAGCTTCCCTGTTCACAGAATAAAATGATAAATGTGAATAGGTTGTAACAGTGGTGATGGAAAATTATGGAGGTACATGCACACAGAAAAACTCTAATGATTTGGCCCGCACTAATTCCGGCTCCCAGAGTCGGTGGGTACAAGAGGTGCTTAAAGAAGAAGGCCATGTTTCTGCTTCATCTGACCCTGTCATTAAAATCCCATCTTGGAATATGATTGTGACAGAAAATGGTGAATTAAATGTAAAAATGTAATCCTTCACAACCAAATATCTGAATGGTATTTAACTCTTCAGTGTGTTAACACTTGTTACTGACATTTTATGTTCCCTTCATAGGGAAGATGCCAATAATGTTCATTTCTGGTCAAGGGTTTGTCTGCATAATATGACAAAGCTGGCCAAGGAGGCGACAACAATAAGGCGTGTACTAGATTCTTTCTTCCGTTATTTTGATAACGAAAGTCAGTGGTCAATTTCAGATGGGCTTGCTTTTCCAGTTCTTAGGGATATGCAGAGTGTACTTGAGCATTCTGGTACGAGTTAATTTTTTCTCTTTTACAATATTTCACACAGAGGCTAACGGTCAGCTAGTCGAAATTATCATTATCTCATAAGCTGAGATCTGAGTTCGAAATAGATATCTAAGGATATATTTTAAGACAATGCAAATCAATTTACTTCAAGACTCCTTCCCTCTTAATTTTATTATGATGGATACTCTTGTATTCTATGTTGACTATTGCAGGAGAGAATACACACTTCCTTCTTTCCATCCTGATTAAACACCTCGACCACAAAACTGTGGTGAAACAACCCAACATGCAGCTTGAGATTGTTGAAATTACTACTTCCCTTGCAAAATATGCAAAAGTTGAATCTTCTGTAGCGTTACATGGTGCACTGAGTGATCTCATCAGACATTTCCGTAAGAGTAAGCAATTGTCATTCGATGGTTCAAATTTGGATGCCGACATCGTGAAATGGAATAAGAGATTTTTAGAAGCAACAGATGAGTGTCTCGTACAATTATCATATAAGGTGCTCTCTCTTTTATGTGTATCCATTACAAATTCTGATACTAACGATACAGATCATACTTTAAGTTGTCCCTCAAATTTTCCAACCAGTCTTTTTATTTGGTAACAATAGCTGGGATCCAAACCAGTGATTGGTGAATTTTTTATCAATTGCTAAATCAGCGTCACTCTTCTTTAATCAGGTGGGAGATGCTGGTCCAATTCTAGACATTATGGCTGTGATGTTAGAAAATATCTCAACTAACATGGTTGTTGCTAGAACGACAGTTTCAGCAGTTTACCGCATAGCTCAAATTGTGGCCTCCATTCCAAATATTGCATATCGAAACAAGGTCTGTGTTCATATTTCTACTTTGGGGAGCTGCCTACCTGATTAAGCATTACATCTCATTGACTTATTCAATTTTGTATTTAAATTTGTTGCTTCATTTTAGGCATTCCCAGAGGCTTTATTTTATCAGTTACTTCCAGCTATGGCTCATCCAGATCATGAAACCCGTGTTGGTGCCCATCGCATTTTTTCTATTGTCCTTGTACCATCTTCAGTTCGTCCATGTTCAAGCCTATCCATCCCTGGTCCTGGGAAAAACCAGGTTCTTCCAAGGACCCTTTCAAGAACCGTCTCTGTTTTTTCTTCTTCAGCAGCACTTTTTGAGAAGTTGAGAAGACGACGATCTTGTTCGATAGAGAGTCTTCCTGACATTACTGAAGTTAATACTGTAGGCCAGTCAGATTCTACTAACAATGATACAGAAATCATGAACAGGCTGAAGTCGCCTTACAATAGAGAATCGAATTCCAGTGTTTATGTTGATCCGTCAGCAACTAATGCAGATTCCTGTACCAAGACAGTTGCCAATGCAGTAAGTTCTTTATCTATTACTTAACTGATACAGATAGTATTCTTGTATATAGGATATGACTTCACATACCAATATGAATTTAGTTATGGGCTTAAAATGTATGCATAGGACTTGTAATATCCAAAAGAATGAAATGTGAAGAAAACACTTGTCAAGTTTGTTGATTGAAAGAACAAAGCTCATGGGACTAGATCAAACAAGTGATTTGTTAGTCTTTCTTAGTGTCACAATCACAACTACATATCTGTATTGTGATTCCAATACACCCTTAGTCGCAAATCTATTCATTTTGGATTGGGATTTATTTGGTTTTTGACTTTTGTGCTTGATTTTAAAGACTCCTGACTGCTTTTCTGATTTAAGACTTCTGTGGTTTGCGAAATTCAGGAGGCTGCTTCTCTCAGGCTGAGTAGCCGGCAGATATCACTCCTATTTTCAGCAATCTGGGCTCAGTCCATCTCTCCAGATAATTTACCTGAGAATTATGAAGCTATAGCTCATACATTTAGCTTGGTACTATTGTTCTCCACAACCAAGGTGAAGTATGTCACAACATTATTATTGCCTTCAAAGTCAGTAGTTTATTATCAAGTTCATTTTACAGTTAGTATCACAAACATTTTGCAGAATTCTTGCCAAGAGGCAGTTATTCGAAGTTTTCAGCTGTCTCTTTTTTTGCGAGACATATCGATTTCTGAGTCAGGTGACTTCAAAGTTTTTGTATTTACCCTTTATAATACTTTGCAATATTGCCTGAAATAATTACAAAGCTGGGCAATCCAATAAAATATACCATGCGTGAACAACCATAGTGACTTCCTGTTGTAGGATCCTTGCCACCATCACGCCGCAGATCCCTGTTTACAATGTCGACCTCAATGATTTTATTTTCATCAAAAGCATATAACATGCCTCGTTTGATGGCTGCAATGAAGACGTGCCTTACTGGAAGACCGGTACTAGTGATGAACTTTACTTGAATATCATTGCCACTGCATGGCAGATCTAAGGCGTCAATGCTAGTTTAGGAAACTTTTGATTGATTTTTATGTTTTATTAGGTTGATCCATTTCTTCAACTGGTAGAAGATCGCAAACTAAAGGCTATTAACTCTGAGGCTACCAAATTTAAGAGCAGCTATGGATCAAAGGAAGATAACGATTCTGCTCTGACATTTCTCTCAGAAATAAAAATCCATGGTGACCTATCTAAAGAATCCATTGTCTCAGAAGTTGTTGGGAGCTTAAAGAATTTGTCTGATGTAAGTTAATGATGTTGTACGTATTAACTTCCTATGTTTGACATGCAACATGTCACGCAATGATAGCAGTGAATGATAACTTGTTTCTGTATGCAGTCAGATTCCGCAACTGTGAAAAATCAGGTTCTTAGTGAATTTGTACCTGATGAAAAGTGCCCCCTAGGTGCCAAATTGTTTACGGACGTTGCTCAAAGAAACCGCCAAATGCATTCAAGATCCAACAGTCTATTCGAAGAGGTATTAAGGATTCTTAAATTGAAGTATTTAGGTGACTGTCAGAACTCGAGAGACCAGACATCATGTGAAATTCACATCTTTATAGTATCTCCCACTTTTCACCATCGATGATGATTCTGTTAATCAAACTACACGGAGTTCTGCATCGACAGTCAATGTTTCCAACCTTTTGAGTGTGAATCAACTTTTAGAATCCGTAAGCATTTATTATCTTGTTTCATCGAACTTTTCAGACAACTCAATTTCATGACGCTAACAGGTCTTGTGAAATTATATTCTGATATTTTCAGGTATCTGATACGCCAAGTCGGGTAGGACGATTGTCAGTCTCATCGTCTCCAGATGTTCCTTTCAAGGAAATGACTAGACAATGTGAAGCACTTTTGACAGGGAAGCAACAAAAGATGTCACATCTGCTCAGTAGCCAGAACAGACAAGGCAACTGGAGTGATTTTTCTTCCATAGCAAATTGTGATGGAGCGAGAAAGACAACTCCTGATGTTCTTATGGACATCAGGCTCAATGAGGTACAACATCATTAGATCTTCATTAATGGGTAGCTTTCACTCATCATTTTCCTACTTATTTGTTGTAGATAGAATTCACACAGAAGCACACATTGAGCATTCTCTTGTGATACTATCACAAATCTTAATCCCCGAGTAGCTTACTAATTGACAATAATACAGGTTGAGAAATCAGCACTAGGCCAGCAATTTCCCCCTAGCTCGAGCAAACCCCCACTAGGTCCTGTTCCTGCTCCTTGCGTAGCTGAGGCACAAGGATCTCAACAGTCCTTCAGGCTTCCAGTGTCTAGTC
The DNA here is from genome assembly GCA_006409495.1 of Sedum album. Taxonomy (NCBI): domain Eukaryota; kingdom Viridiplantae; phylum Streptophyta; class Magnoliopsida; order Saxifragales; family Crassulaceae; genus Sedum; species Sedum album. Next base: position 180,014 of record QZGG01000272.1, read on the forward strand.
CATACGATAATTTTCTTAAAGCAGCTGGCTGTTGAGTTCTTTTAGTAAGCTACATCAACTCTGCCTAAATGCATCCTATGATATGAAGACTCTCTGATTCACGAGACTACTAAGTATCAGTTATATTATCGAATACAACCCAGCCATCCCATCTCGTGCAGAAAAGAAGAAGAAGCTGCATGGCCTTCGAGACAGGTACAAATTCGGTTTCTTCACTCAGCCACAACTGTATCAGTTACTTGTACAGCACCATTTGTGATACATTCAAGGCTTCGAGCTCTAATTTAACCGTCCCCAAGTCAGGTTTTCTCAACAGATATGCACTCAAAATCCTTATGTTTCTTATTCCATCATTCCTCAAAGAGTGTTTATGATGTCATCATATATGCAAAACTGAATTGCAAGACCTCTCTAGGAAACATACATGAAAATACTTGTGATATTATTAAACGTTTCAAATACTGCTGCAAACATATTCTTCATATATTGTAAAAATCAAAAAAGAAACAAACTTGTGTTACTAAACAGCTTATTTTTCACTCACAACTTGTTAAATTTCCTAATAACGAATTGGGATGACACTTACATTATCCAAAACAGGTCCACAAAAATGCCCATAATCCTGAACCTTAGTATGATAATAAGGACTGAAAAATGTGATCCTTGTCCTGTTTGAAACAGCTTGGAACTTAAAGCTCACTGTTTTCGACCAACCCTTACCAGCTGAATGAATTTCGGTTTTTAAGGTCGCTTTGGCCGCAAAGGCCTGGACTGCCATTGCCCCATGACACCAGTTTCTAGCATCTCCAATAGTGAATGTCAGCTTGTACAGCTTCTTAGGAATAGTTCTTATGATTTGGGCAATGGCTGTTTCTCTTCCTCCAATCAGCTCAATTGCTGCTGATCCTGTTGGCACTTGAAAATGCTTTGAATCAATGTACTTTACTGGCTTTAGTGACTCAATGATCCATCCTGGTAGTGGTGAGATATGATCTTGGATCTTTGGAAGAATTAGGACTCCAGTTGAGTAGTTTTTGAACACATGTGGTCCATATTCAAATCCACCATTCTTCACCAAGTTCCCTGGAGAAAACAGAAATTTTAGTAAGTTATTTTTTAAGGTTAGACATGAATATATTCTAGTATCATTGTTTTTCGTGTGTCTGGCGATGATCGACAGAGTTTCGAGTAATTGTTACCTTTGATGAGCTTGAGAGGAGGTAACTCTTTAATGGCAACAGCATCCAACAAAGGACCACAAGCTGGATCCTCTTGAATCCCAATATTATGAAATGTGACCTTAGTGAGTTTTGAAGGAGCTATAAATCCCCAAGCATAAGTGTCTCCACCATCACTACTGTACAAAGTCTGCACAGGTAGATCAGCTGACTGACTTTTTCCGCCACCCGATACAGTAAGCCTTAAGACCTCGTCTTGGGCACAAGTCCTGGTCGTTGCAAATGTTAGCGAGTAAGTTGCACCTGGCGTAAGTGAAATGTACTGAGACACAAATGCCTCATTTCCAAGTCTGACTGCGTGCGATCCACGAGGGATAGGGAAGTAAAACCCGCCTGGTTGTGGCCCGCCAGAGATGTATTGGACTAACCCTTTGATTTCCCATTTTGGCAGAGAGTATTTCCCTACAATGACTGTTTTGTTGAGGTTTGCAGGTTTTGGAGATTGCTCAAAATTTCCATTTGGCAAAAGATCTGCAAGAAATAATTTAAAGAAATATTATCAGTTATGATCCATGTATGTGGAAAAATAACCTGCCTGAAATTTTTGGTTGGGCATACCATCTAGCAGAGGAGCTGCAGTGGCACAGCGGCAACTGATCGAGAGGAGAAGAAGGAAACAAAAGGAAATAACCCAAGCCATTCTTTTCTTCTTCGAGAAAATGTGTTTCAGAAAATCGGGATGGACTCAAATGTGAAGTCTAGCAGTGTGCCTATTTATAGAAATTACAGACAGCTAAAGAACTTACAGTATGAAACATGTTAATGAAAAACACTGATCCAAACTTAACGGCAAGTAGACCAAAATGGGAATCATAAAGTCCAAAGCAATCAGCATGTTGAGGTACCACTAAATGTGGCGTCCGTTGCGTTGTGTACCCTTCGGAACACTTTCTTGATTTTTGCACCAATGAACTTCTTTAATATCTCTTTCTGCATTATTTTTGAGAAAACTATGAGCCTGGTTGGTTCTTTAAGGTATGCTGTTTTTTTTCTTTTTCATTGTCGGCGACATGCTCGCTTATTCCATGAAGCTTCAGTTTTTTTACTTATTTCAGCTTTAAGTCAAACAAATGCTTTAGATACTCAAGTACAGGTGCGGATAGGTGCCTGAAAGTCACTTACTTTAGCATATGAAATGGGCAGACCTGAAACTTGAGAGTTATGCGGATCTGATAGATCTGTACAATGTCCCCCACTTGCTGCGGCCGCAACAAGAGCGTCCGAAGCCATGTGATCTGATCAAATTTCTCGAAAGCAACCATGCACATTCCAAAATCAATACCACCTGAGTATCACCTGTTTATGCAAAAAACATGTCATCATCCATAGCGATATCCGAACCAGAAAGGCCTCTAAATTTCCAGGTCATTTTCGGGCATCCGGAAGATTATGACATTCAGCATTCTCTTAACCAACTCTTCAATCCACATTCATTAAAAATTTAAATGAACAAAAAAACAATGAAAGAAGAAAAAGACAGTCCAACAGTCCCACCAGTTGCTCTGCTGCTTAAAATTAAAGCTTAAGCAATACTCACTTTTCTGTCGGTAGACTCCTCTTCATACCATCACCAGATCCGCCGCACTCACCTTCAATACGCTGTCGTTTCATTCATCATCCACTAACCGATCCACGCCAAATGCTTCTACGCACCTTCTTCGCTTGATTCCTAAATTCGTGATTTCAAAATCTAGGGTTTCAAAATGCTAGTCCAAGATCGATCACCACCACCACTCCCCACCACAACTGCCGCCGCCGCCGATGGAGTTCTGAAATCCAAATCCAGAGCCTTTAAATTCGCATCGATTCTCTCAACCGAAGGAACTCGACTTCTCCACTTGGTTCTCTGATAACTTATGCAAAATCGTCGCAATCGGTGGACTAATAGTCACTGTAGCTGCCGTATTCTTCCTCCGTAGCGTCGGTGATTCCGCGGCATTGCTATGCTTTCAGTCACAGTCTAAAGAAATCGAGAAAATTCATCGGCCTAGGGTCAATTTCAACTCGGTTTCGACGATTTCAGATACATCTAGTCGGTATAGGAGCTTCCGGAGTGAGAAATGGATTGTGGTTTCTGTAGATGAGTATCCGTCTGATAAGCTGAGGGATTTGTTGAAGATTAAAGGATGGCAGGTGTTGGCTGTTGGAAATTCGGAGACTCCGGCTGATTGGAATTTGACTGGTAGTATTTACTTATCTTTAGAAGATCAGGCTAGTTTAGGTTTTCGTGTTGTGGATTATTTACCGTATAATTCGTATGTTAGAAAGTCTGTTGGATATTTGTTTGCGATACAACATGGGGCGAAGAAGATATATGATGCAGATGATCGTGGAGAGGTTATTGATGATGATTTAGGCAAGCATTTTGATGTGGAATTGATAGGTGAGGCTGCTAGGCAGGAGGTTATTTTGCAGTATAGTCATGATAATCCAAATAGGACTGTTGTTAACCCTTATATCCATTTCGGACAGCGCACGGTTTGGCCTAGAGGTTTGCCGCTGGAGAATGTTGGAGAAATTGGGCATGAGGAGTTTTATACTGAGGTTTTTGGTGGCAGACAATTCATTCAACAGGGGATTTCTGATGGTCTTCCGGATGTTGATTCAGTGTTTTATTTTACAAGGAAAGCAGGTTTGGAGGCATTTGATATTAGGTTTGATAACCGGGCTCCGAAAGTGGCATTGCCGCAAGGTTTGATGGTGCCTGTTAATTCTTTTAATACATTGTTTCATTCATCTGCATTTTGGGCACTGTGTTGCCCGTATCTGTGAGCACTATGGCGTCAGATGTCTTAAGAGGTTATTGGCTCAAAGGCTGTTGTGGGAAATTGATGGGTACGTTGTAGTTTATCCTCCTACTGTTTACAGACAAGATAGAATCAGGCATATCCATTTTCTGAAGAGAAAGATCTTCATGTCAATGTTGGTCGTCTGATTAAGTTTCTGGTATCTTGGAGTCAACTAAGCAGAGCTTGTTTGACACAATATTGGATTTAAGTTACTCAATGGCTGAGGAGGGATTTTGGTCAGACAAAGATGTACAGTTCACTGCTGCTTGGCTGCAGGACCTTCTTGCTGTTGGCTACCAGCAGCCAAGGAAAATGTCCATAGCACTAGGCCGCACACGGCCTACCATTGGACATGGGGACAGAAAAGAGTTCGTTCCACAAAAATTACCATCTGTACATCTGGGAGTTGAAGAAACCGGAACAGTGAACTATGAAATAGGGAATTTAATTAGGTGGAGGAAGAATTTTGGAAACGTTGTGCTCATCATGTTTTGCGGTGGACAGTGGAACGCACTGCGTTAGAATGGAGATTGCTTTATGGAAGAATCTTTAAAACTGTCATAATTCTTGCGGAGGAAAGGAATGAAGATCTTGTGGTTGAGCAAGGTCATTTAGACCAAGCATACAAGTATGTATCTCTTTATCATTCCAGCATTTGTTGATAGTTTATGTCAACTCTGATTGCATCTGACTATTATTAGGTGAAGCAGCCTTTCTATAGTATAACTAGGCAATAGATTTTCTCTATGTTAGACATAGTCTAATTGTTGATGGGTTATCCAGTATTACCAATCCGGGTTATTCAGGTTACACTATACTCCTTTGTTCATTTATAGCACTAATAGGTGGGTTCTTTTTCTCAAATAATACACTGGTTTGTTTACAAGCGTATGTTGACGTTCCAATGTGGATTTAATTGTACTTTCTAGAAAACCTTTCTTCAGACACTTTCAATTTTTACTAGATTGGAAGGTCAATTTCAGTGATACCTCTTTTGTTTTGGATTGACTGATTTTGGAAGCTCACAGAGGTGGCTAATCAATTAAGAGATTTCATTTTCGTGTGTTGCATCTAAATATAGGATGATATTCGACATTTGCCTATATTAACAACTGTTCATATCTCTTGTTTTTTCGCAGATATCTTCCCAAAATATTGAAGAGGTATGAAGATGCAGATGGATTTCTATTCCTCCAAGCCAATACAATTCTTAATTACTGGAACCTGCTACAAGCAGACCGTAATAAATTGTGGATCACTGATAAGGTAGTTGATATAAAAGTTTTAGTAAGAGATCTCTTCAGATTTCATTTGTTAAACTGCATTTTTTGTTTCACATGGCACTGTACTTCTCCTCACTCAACTAATGTGTGGCCATCTTTGACAAAAATGAATTCAGATTTCCAAGTCCTGGTCAGTTTCCAACATCACCACATCAGATTGGGCTGCCAAACAAGCTGAAATGGTGAAAAAGGTGGTGAACACGATGCCAGCTCACTTACAGGTCAGTTATAAAGAAGCAATGCCAGATGAAAACAGTGTTGTTGTCTGTAGTTCTGAGGTATTCTATATCCCTCGCCAATTTGCCTCAGACTTCCAAGATCTGGTCGGTTTAGTTGGAAATCTGGACATCCATCACAAAGTGGCCATTCCCATGTTCTTCCTGGCAATGAGCTCACCTCAAAACTACGATCCAGTCTTGAATTCAATGGTGTTCAAAAAGAAACAGCCATCAGGGAATCTGACGACAATTTACTCAGCTCAAGCCCCAGCTGTACGGCCATGGAGCGTCACTAGTGAACCTGAGTTCATAAAGCTTATACGAGTAATGGCTGAAGGTGACCCATTGTTGCTGGAACTGGTATGATTTAAAGGAGACCTCTTTTGATAAAGATGTAACAGTTGATGAAGGGAAATGTTTATTCATGTCATCAATACCTATTGTAAAAATTGTGTTCAGGGCAGGCCTGGTCAATACATATCCATTTTTTGCTAATTTTTATTACCCAAAGCCTATAAAAACTCGGACGACATCTTTAATCATAAGCCTCTCCTCCGGCCTCGTCCCTGTGATCTGATCCGACACATTGCTATGGCCAACACTTTTGCTTGAATCTCAACTTTCCAAAAGGAGAAAAGCACCCTTCTTTTAAAAGGCAAACGCATCATTGCCTTCCCATGAGATATGTTGATGCTGTTTGCTACTTTTAATGGCAAACAATCCGAAAGTCATGTGGGTATCATAACCATGAACTGCTAACTGTCTCACACATGCTTACTTACAATATCCACCACCACTTTCCACCTTAATTAACCATTCTCCTTAATCAAATAAATTAAATGTTATCTACACCTATCATTAATTTTCCAAATCATTTCATGACCGAATTAGTATCAATTACACTCATCCATAGACATCCACATTTTCCCATGTTTTAGCACATTAAAATTCAAATGTGTTAACTAACATTAAGTAAATTATAACTCATTTACACTAACTATTCAGGCATTATATGAACCAATCATAAAATGTCTAAAATTATTAGTATAAATCCCAGTCTGA